>PVJS01019599.1:0-32500 GCA_004027185.1 Glis glis
GGTACCGGGGATTGAACCCAGGGGCATTCTACCTCCGAGCTACACCCCCGGCCCTATTTTTTATCCTTTATTTTGAAACCGGGTCTCACGAAGTTGCCGAGGGCCTAAGTAGCTGAGGCTGGCCGCGAACCTGGATCCTCTGGTCTCCGCCTCCCAAGTACTGGGATTACAAGCGTGCGCCACCATGCCCGGCAGTACAGGCTGCTTCAAGTGCTCTTTCTCTCCAAAGTCCGTATTTTCATTGTCTTCATAACTGATTCAAAGTAGTGGGTTTAAAGATTTCTCTTCTGAATCCCTACATTGTTATGATCACTTTAAGAAAGAGAGTACAAATAAATATAGGAAATGATAGAATGCTCATCAGTTCTAGAACTGTGCTTTTGAATTTCTTCTTGTAGTGAAAGAATTATCCCTTGCATGGGAATCTTCTGGCTCACGCTTGAATTTTGGCACATGGTTCCCTCTTGTCTTACATTCTTTGAGGCCATCAGTCCCCATCTTATTTGGAAGTATTTTTAGAGCATCTTCTAGGTACCAGGCACTGTTTTAGGTAGTACTGAAGAAATAAGACAAAACGAGGGATTTTGGAGTGGGGATTTGTGGATTTCTACAAAGAAGTAGAATGTAATTGCAAAGCATGTGAAATGTTGGGAAGGAAATAAAACATAATAAGATAGTGGTTGTAGGGTGGGGAAAGCACATTAGACAACAGATGATCATGAAGACTGCTTAAGAGGTGACATTTGAGCTGAGTCAGAAATAAGAAGCTATCCCTGTAAAAATTGAGGACAGAGCCTTATAAAGAGATTGTGTATTTATTTGGCACTTCAAGCACTTTCTCTGTTGGAGGAGTGGAAATAGGAAATTGCCATTCACTTTTACACCTAACAATTCACTTAAGGATTTGTTTTCTCTCTTAAAATCTTGGAAGAGGTGGGTTTGGAGGTTCTTGTGTTTAAGAGAGAACTGCTTCTACTTACAACATAATTCTGTGAAGTTGGGGTTGCTGAAGGGATCGATAGTCATGACATATTCTGTGTTCCACTTATTCTATGTTCCCTTGCTCTCTGCCAGAGCCATTGTTGGTTGGGAATTTTTACCAGTTGGTAGTGAATCAAACTTTTAAGCTTATAGGATATAAGTCATTACTGATTTTGTCTTTATTGGATTGCCACAATTTCCTACTGATCAGTGTTTCTGGGCATATGAGAGCAGAACTGTATCCTAGAAAACACCTGGGCTCTACACATAGTCTTTCTTCTCCTTTATGGTGTCACAGCAACCCAATTTCCTTTTGGTAATTGGGGTGAATTGCCTTGGGCAGTATAGATTGCTAGAGTATGAGAAGCCTGAGGAGTCTTGGCTCCCAATTGAATAGAACTATGTTTGGATGTTAATTGTTTCCTTTCTTTCCCTTTTTCTGCAACCTCATTTGAAGGGCACTGGTGGTGACCAACTTTACAGTTAGGGTTCAAAGTGTATAATTGAGTTGACATCACAGCTAGGGACAATACAATGATTATAGGACTGTTTTTCCTGTGTTGGATATATGAATTTTCATCCAGATACAGGGCAGGATAGCACATTGAGGGACAAAAGAAATGGACTACACTGAGCATTTTCCTTTTGCCCTCATGCACCCTCTCCACCACCTGATTTTGTGCATCAGTAGATCACCTTTCAAACTGTATCACCATGGCACATTTGCCTTTTGGCTTAGATCTAGGTGAGTTTGTCCAATGGGAGGCCCTGGCTGCAGTTCAGAGGGCATGAGGAGAAAGGAGGTAAGAATATTTATTCCCATCTGTCAAACCCTCAGGCAGTGATTCAATAGTGACTTCTTTCCTCTATCTAAGGGCATACACATCTCCTGCAACTAGCCTTACGGCTCCCATTCTGGTGACCACTCTCTCTACTGTTGTTCCTCCAGGACTAGGATGGCAATAGCTTTCTACTATTGCTATAGTTAAAGGTCCTTGGGTCCTTCAAAGTCCCAGGATTCTTTAATCCTGCCTATATCTCTGTAAAGTCTCTTCAATTACCTGTTGGACTCAGTTTTCAGGTTCCTTCTGAAAACTTGACCAACACAGGGAGGAAATAGTATGGTGTAAAATTGGAAAGGTAGACATTAATAAAAACATACATGATTATATGAATATATCACTATGAATCCCACTATGATACATAATTACAATGCATCAATAAAAATAACTAAAAAAGAGAAAAGCATATATGGTTATGTAGGAAGTAATCAACAACTTTTATTTTATGGAAAATTTATTGGGAAGTGGAGGATTTTCAACAGGGGAATATAACCTCTCTCCCCATTTTAATCTGCTGTCTGGGGAGAGTATAGATTTAAGGAACGTGCACATACACACACACACACACACACACACACACACACACACACACACTCCAAATGTAGGAGAATGAATAATTATTATACTAATGGCTAACATTTGAATGTTTATTTTGCATCAGACATTGTTTTAAACACTTAAATGCAAATCCTTCTGTAATCTTCATAACCTCCCCATGAGCTTACTATTTCCATTTTTGGGATGGAAAAACTGAGGCACCAAGGTCAATCCACTTGCTTAATGACACATTCGTTGTTGATTTGGAGCATATATAGCTTTCTTTTGAACCTTGTTCTAGCCCTTCAAGGTATTGCTACCTAGCTGACACTCTGTCTTCAAAAGGCCATTCCACCATTGTATTAATCCAGCTGCTTCAGGCTGGTGGGGAACATAAGACAAGAGAGTTCAACAAACATAAGCCTAAGACACACTTCATTTGCTATGAAGTAAGTTACTTAGTAAAAAACAAAACAAAACAAAACAATGCTGTGTAGTATACCATGATGGTGGATAAAGCATTCTGTAAGTCCATGGACTGATGTTTTGGCAGAAGTGACACATTCAGGGAAAGCAAATTTGTATCCAGATTAAGTGTCTGTTGCAATAAGAACCAAACACCACCTCTTCCATGATGGAAGAGTTCCAAAATAATCAGCCAGCCACTAGGTAGCTGGCTGGTCACTCTGGGAATGGTATCACTTTGGGGACTCATTGTTGGTCTCTGCTGCTGATCGATTGGGCACTCAGTAGTGGTTTAGTTAGGTTGGCCTTGGTAAATGGAAACCCATATTGCTGGGCCAGTGCACAACCTGTACCCCTGCCACCAGGGCCACTTTGTTTATGAGCCCATTGGACAATGACGGGGCAGTTGGGGAGAGAGGCTGATTGGTATTCATAGAACAGGTGGTCTTATCCATTTAATTATTTAAACCCTCCTCTCCTATCACCCTCTTGCAATCACATGGACACAAATGTCTTCACTTTTTTTCTCATTCAAAAAGGTCTATAACCACATACCCACATTTCTTTGTCACCAATTTTCCAAGCCCCTGAACATGCAGCCAAACCCCTAGCCACACCAATTAGTTGATATATAATTACACATCTGGCCATTTTTCTACTAAGCAAAGTGCATAGCAGATGTACTGCCCCAAATTCTGCCCATTGGGTAGATTTCCTTTCACCATTGTCCTTCAAGGATGTTCCAAAAAGGGCACTTAGTAAATGGGCTGTAGTAACATACCCAAATGAGGAATATGTTGTCTCCCTAATCCAAAGAGGCCCACAGGCATTGTGCCCCTTTCTTGGTTATTGAAGGGGCCAGATGCAGTGACTTGTGTCACCTTAAAAGGAATATCTCAAGATGATCCACAACACTGGACTCCTAGAAATTTCACTAAGATTGAAGGCTCCTGAATTTTTGTTGGATTTATTTTCTATTTTTCTAACCTGCAATTATATTACCAATAAGTCTATAGTAATTACTACTTGTTGCTCAATAGGTCTAATCAGCATTATATCAGCAATGTAATGGTTGAATGTCAGCTCTTGTGGAAGGGACAGGTGATCAAGATCCTCATGAACTAACTTATAAAGTAGGGTTGAAGAGTTGATATACCTCTGAGATAAGACAGTAAAGATGGATTGCTAACCTTACCAGCTAAAAGCAACTGTCTCTAGTGGTCTTTACTAACAGGTATTAAGAAAGAAAGCATTTGAAAGATCAATATAGTTGTTGTAATTGGACTCATCACCTGGTCAAGTTTATGATAATCCACTGTCATTCTTCAAGATCCATTCGTCTTCTGTATAGGTCAAATAAGAGAGTAGAATGGGTATGTGGTGGGAATCACCACCTCTGCATCTTCCAAGTCCTCCATGGTGGCATTAAGCTATGAAATCACTCCAGGGATTGCTTTTGGTTTACTACTTTTCTTGGTAAAGGCAGTTCTAGTGCTTCTACTTGGACTTTCCCACTATAAGTTTATCTATTCCAATTATTCATTCTATAACTGGGAAAATAACCACAGTGGTTATGGGGGCACACTGGGACCACTGTGAGATGGACCTGCGATAAAACTCTATTGATCATCTGACCTCTGTAAGCTCCTACTCTGACTGGTTGACCACAGTAACCTTTCAGCCTGACTCTGAAGGAGGGAAGGGGGGTGGGAGAGAACTGGAGAGGTTCTAAGAAAGGAGGAGGAAAAACCATTATAAATAAGCCAATGGGCTGGAGCTTTTACAATTGGTAAGGGTTTGAAAATCGAGATTGAGAGGCTCCGGATCAATTGTGGGGGCATTAAAAATAAGTGACAACATCTTTAGAAGTATTGCTAAAGATTATGAATTGGTTTTTATTTAATGCTCTTTGTCAGATATGAGTAAAAGTGGGGGTTATTTTTTAAATTACTTATAGTCAGTCATTGGCCTATTTTTTAAATGTAATACCCCCACTAGGACTGGGTCATATGGTTTATATTTGGGTTACATTTAAATTTAATGAACACTAAATTTATGTCCCAAATAACCTTCAGGAAAGACTATTTAGAGATCCTGCATAGTAGCATTTTTTTCAGGGAAACAAGCTCAGCTAGGCTTATGAAAATACATAAAGCACATGTATAGTATATAGTTATATGATGTTTAATCCCTGTTAAGGTATATTTATTTCAAAATTGTTGCTCCTCAAAAATTATGTTAAGTGATATTAGCCAGTCACAAAAAGTGAAGGGTCATATATTTTCTCTCATATACAGAAGCTAGGGAGTAATCCAGATACAAGAGGGACTTTAGATAATGAAGGAGAAACCCCAGTAGAGTGTGCGAGGTGGTTTGGGGGTGGGAGAGAGGGAGAATTAATGAAGGGAACATCTTCATTGACATTATGTACACACGTGAGAATACTGATGCCAATATCAATATCATTTGTGAGGAAGGCGGGGAGTTGGGAGGGAGCCAGGGGAAAGCTTACCAAGTTCTGTGTGCATGCATGTCACTATCACTATGAACTACATTATGATGTGAGACTATAATGCACCAATAAAAGTATTAAAAATTGTTACTCCTTTGAAAATTCTTGATTCCATGGAGAATGTTTTTTTTTATAAAGAAAATTATTATAAATTACCCTGCTCCCTTCACTAAGCTCCATTAGGGTAGTGACTTTCTTTTGCTCACTGCTGCATCACAATGGCCTAGAATAGTACCTGGAATACAACAGGGGTTCAATAAACCTTTATAAATGAGTTAGTAAATGAAGTAAAATGAGTTGGTCAAATCTCCATGATTTTACAACTAGAAAATGCTGGAAATACAAATGAATTTAGACTAGTTGAAAGTAAAATTGAACTAACATGCTATTTTTATGGTAATTGCTTTGTAGCATTTTTTCTTATAATAATAGTTATTTTAGTGATACTAGTGGGAAATAATTCCTATTGAAATAGCAATACCCATTTAAACCTTCTAAACCTTTTAAGTTAAAAAATAAGCAAAGATAAGCAAAGAAAAATATCTACTCATCTATCACCAAAGTATAAAAATGATTAGCAACTTCTAGGTTGTTTTATTTAGTAATATATTTACCAAGGGAAGCATGAGTGTATTATAGGGATAAACATGGAAATAGATTAACTTCTCTGGCTTCAGTGATAAATCCATAAGAGTGGAAGGCTAATGATAGGTGTTTTAGCATCTTGGGATCACCTCTCTTGTAGAGACATTTCTCTTCAGATTTAGGAGTTCATATTTTATCAGATGACTATAAATATGTCCCAGCAAAGCTGGCCTGGGGTGTTTACTGGTGCTTGTTTAGATGCTGAAGGCAATGCATTAGGAACTGATGGTGATTGATTCTTATCCAATCAGTTCCTGATGCAGTATCTGCGACATCAAAAACTGTGTAACAACTATATCAGGTATCATTTATTTCCAAATGCAGCAACGTGCATTGTTTCTTCATATGAAATGTGTGGTTAAGAAACTCTTTACAATGTCACAGTATAAAGAAATTTAAATTCATATTAATGAGTAATTTCCCCAATTTACCAAGTGAGACATTATAATAATAGCTATACAAGAGTTATTTAGAATAATCATTTATTTCATGGCAAACTAGTGTGGATAAATTTTTTTTAGAAAAACAGCTTTCTTTAGGCCACTTATTCTTGTTTTATCACAATTTAAAAATATTAAAAATCAAAAGTGGATTTGAATGAGAAAAATATGATGAACCATTTAATTTCAGATCTATTGATTAAAATAAATTGCATTTCATTTTCAAGGTAAGTTTATGGTGCTTCTCTCTTCAATTTTATTGAAGTATAATTAGTATATAAAAATACACATAAGCTGGGCATGGTGGTGCATGCTTGTAATCCCAGTACTTGGGATGCTGAGACAGGAGGATCGCAGGTTTGAGGCCAGCCTCAGCAACGTAGTAGAGAGAGAGAGAGACAGAGACAGAGAGAGAGAGAGAGAGAGAGAGAGAGAGAGCTGAGGCTGGCCGCGAACCCGGATCCTCCGGTCTCTGCCTCCCAAAGTACTGGGATTACCAGCGTGCGCCACCACGCCCGGTTGATTTTTATTTTTTTGACAGACGAGGAAATTGAGTTCACAACTCTAGCAGTAGCTGGACTATCAGTTTGTATTGTGTCATTTGTGCTTTAAAATGGAATGATTAGAAAATGAAAAGCAGTGAAGAACAGAGTCCCTCAAGACTTGATTGTTGCAAATATGCTTTATGTGATTTTCTCCAAGAGGCATCTTTTATCAAAAATAACAAGACAGGAGCCCAATTTCCCCCACGACATAATTTTTGGCTACTCTTCACTATCTGGAGTGCCTGGTGTAAGACTGAAACAAGTTTGAAACAAGTTTTAAAGGCCCCAAGGACTGGGATATGGTGGCTGGAATGAAAAGATATGAGAATGCTATCTTTCATTACAAGCTGCTGCAGGGAATCGGGTGGGAAAGTGGGATTAAAAAAGATAGGTGGAAAGGTCCTATAGATCAGAGGTTCTCAAAGCTGGGTACACAGCAGAATGATCCAGAGTGCTTGTTAAAATGCAGATTGTTGGGGCCTACATTAGAGCTTCTGAATTAGCACATCTAGGGTGGGGGCCTAAGAACTGGCATTTTTAACAATGTGGTCTAGGAACCATAATTTGAGAACCACTGCCCTAGGCCAGAGACTATCCGGGTTACTGGAACTAGGTGATCTTAAACAGGACCTTGATAAATGAGTGTGATGATCTAGAGGGTAAATGGCCAGAATTAATCACCTACTGGAATTCAAGTCCTAGTAATTACTGTAGTTCAGAAGGTTGCTTGTTGGACTTCATTATATTACTATAGGTCTTTTAGGAGTACATTTGCAACATCTTGTTTTAATTTCTTTTCACCCCAGAAAAAATCATAGAGTAGAAGCTCCGTTGTCCTCTGGTTAACTAATCATTACTTGAATTTGGAAATATAGCAAGTGCAAATAGACTGCCTATAGACATTTTGCACTGCCTATAGACAGTGCAAAATGACAGTAAGGAAGGACAACTCAGAGACTGACTACTATAAAACAGAATCCTAAAATCCAGGTCACAGCTTTGGGCAATATTTCGAGTGCTGTCTAACTGAAGGGCATCTTCCAGTAATTGAGTCATCTTTAATAGAACTAAAATGCAGAGGTTTTCCTTTTCCAGACTATTTCTTGAGTTTTTCCAGAGAGATCCTCCTGGTATGTCCATGCCAGGTGAAAAGCCTGTCAGCCACAGGGCAGTTCATTCATTCCTAGAGTTGATCAAAGTCTTCCCCCAAAATTTCTGCTCATTCTTTAAATGTCTACCTCACTTGCAGCCTAGATAAGGTCTTCCCATCCTTTTCTCACAGCAGTTAACCATTTATAATTACAATGGAGATATTTAAATGACTAGTTCAACCAATTCTCCCACTAGACAGACTGAGGGCAGGGATGGTTTGTTCATGGCTATGTTCCCAATTTCAGAGCATGGCACTTCCTTGGCATTAAGTACTGTGTGTGTGTGTGTGTGTGTGTGTGTGTGTGTGTGTGTGTGTGTGTATTGTGTTGTGGTATATGTGTGTAAGTAACTGGAAATGGAACCCAGGGCCTTACTCATCCTTGGCAAATGCTCTGCTACTGAGCTGTACTCCCACTCCTAATTACTTATTGAATGGAAAATAAAAAGCAGACATATTTTATAGGGAGCAGAGCTTGAAGCTAGGATTTCGTTTTGGTCAAGAATGTTGGCTGAGCTCTGTGCCTTCCCTATTCTTACCCCTTCTAGGCCACCATATTCAGTGTTAGTGGGGGTTGAGTGCAGCAAGTTTTAAGAATAAGAATTAAATAATGCCATTGGGATAGTGTGGTTATTTAGAAGTCTGGACTTCAAGGATCACTTATAAGAATAGTCTAGATTAGCCCACATTGTGTACCTGGCAGAGTTACTGAACTTTGGGGACTCTAGCTAATATAGAATTGACTCTAAAACCAGGTTTCCCTATCCCTTAGTGGTAGACAGCTGTGGCGTGGATTTCTCCAAGACACAGCTTTAGAGTTCATGTCAACCTTGTAATGATCACTGAAAGCAGTAGCCATTTTTATCTTGTTTTATCATTGTTTTGATTTTGATTTATTTTGGGGGAGGTACTATTGACAGAGGGAGAAAAACATGGGACTTTCTGGGCATTCAATAACTGTTCATTTTCCACTGGTACAGCAGAGGGGAGCATCACTGTTCTAATCTGGATTTCCACAGAACATAGACATTGCAAGCCTTGGGCTACTTTGCATCCTTTATGGGTTGCTGCTAAGATGTCTCTGGCTGTTTGTGGTCTGTCAGTGACCTAATAGGCCTTCTTGGTAGCAGATGGAACCTTTATTGTCCTGGCGTAAGCCTGCTCACATTCCTTACTACATCCATTCAGATGCAGAGGAAAATAAAATCCTTTGAAGGAGAAGGGGGCCATCTAGCTAGCTAGTTCTCAAGAATAGAGTGAACTCTACTCTCAAGGTAGAGCTTCCTCTCAGTACAAGGCTTCCTGCAGCAACTGAAGGCTAATCTCACCTCCTGGCCAGCTGAGCTGCTAGCACTAGCTATGTAATGTGACTGGAAATCTTAATGATTTTTCTAGGCCAGGGCTGAAATTTTGATTTCTAGCATTAAGGAGGTCTTCAGTCAAGAGATGTCCAGGGGAATGAGCTCAGGAGACCTTTACTCAGTTGGGGAACTGTCAGGTCAGATAGCACAGAAAACCAGGAGATCAGGTGGAAACCATTGGCCTCTGCCACTCTGGTACATCTGAGGTCCTCAAGTCTCTACCTACGGAGGGAGCCAGGAGTGCCCAGAAAACATTCAGTACAAGCTTTGGGCCCCCAGGTCGATGTGTAGTACATTCTGAGACACATGTCAGAGCACAAGAGAAATCTTGGGATGTCCCTTAGATTGTGCCCCAAATAGCCCAGAGCTGGGCAAGCGGTGGTGCTTGGCCACTGTGAACTCTAAGAGCCAAGGCAAGTCCAAGCCTAGAGGTGAGGTCTGACATCAACAACACTGAGAACCTCAGTGAGTTGGGGATTCATGGTCAGTCAGGAACACACAGGCTGGAGGATGAATAGAACAGACCACTTGTACTGGGCAGAAATAGAACTCAGGGTTACAACAACAGCTCAGGATTGCAGATTCAGTAGACATCCAAGATTCAGGCCTGCAGACTGGCAATAGGTTCTGCCTCTTTGCTCTGGTTAAAGGGCTGGCTCCTTCCACCTTGACTTGCATGGTCTTTATTGCACAGGGGGAAAAGGGGTAACAAGTTCATTGCTCTAAGTGCTGGTGACCGAGATGAGCTAGAACACTGAGGACTTGTTCCCTAGATTCCTAATACATTCTCAGGTAGTGAGCAAGATAGATCCTCACTATTAAAAGGCTGTAAATCCCATTGTATTCCATTCTGAGTGACAACTGGCATAAGCTAACTCAAACTTACAAACAATATTTTGAATATCTGATTGACAGGGATGCCAAATCCTTCACCTAGTTTGATGCTAATTTTTCCAGGATGCAATTCTGAAGTTTTTAAACTTAAAGAAAAATATAGGAGTCTATGTGGCTGAAAAGATTAATGATTTAAAAAAATAGCCATTCAGTTAACTAAAGGAGTTGGGTTCCTGATTCTCAATGAAGTTTCCTTTTTGTTCTTTCATATTGATTCCTCTTGGTTGGAATCTATCTTGTGGTTGATATACCTAAAGTTGCATGTAATAAAGTTATTTGGAGCCTGGCATGGTGGCAGACGCTTGTAATCCCAGTACGTGGGAGGCTGAGACCAGAGGATCCGGTTCGTGGCCAGCCTCAGCTACTTAGTGAGACCCTGTGCAATTTAGTGAGACCCTGTTTCAAAATAAAGAACAAAATAAAGAACAAATAGAGCTGGGGGTGTAGCTCGGAGGTAGAATGTCCCTGGGTTCAATCCCCAGTACTGCAAATAAAATAAAATAAAATAAAATAAAATAATTTGGAATCCACCATAAGTATTTTTTTTCTTTAGAGCATACAAATGGTTAGGTTCTGAGAAAAGTCTATTTGATCAAACTATGTTACTGATAAACAAGTCATGTTACTTCTCTAATGAAAATTCTCCAATTGCTTCTCAAATCTCTCACATTGATCACATTGAACCCCCAAATCCTTGCCATGCCCACCCAGTTCTCTCCTCTAACATTTCCTACTAGCTTTTTTCTTCCTTCACTCCACCCACTGCCTCCTTGTTGGGCTCAAATGCAGTGGTTCTTACTTCTAACTGCATCTTAGAATCCCCTGGGTAGCTCTTCATAGACCCCACCTCCAGCCATTCTAATTTAGTTCATCTGTGGTGGAGCTTTTGCCATTGGCATTTTCTAAAGCTCTCCTGGTACCTCTAAGTACAGAGTACTGCCAGCACGTAAGCACAGCAACAGTACACCTATAGGAATAGCAGCATCATGATTCCTGACACAGAGTATGTACTAAACTATTTGGCAAATACTTCTTATTTTGTTAAATTTCATTCATATTCTCTTCTTTCTTTCTTGAAAACTGTCACTATGAATTAAAATTGGGAATTTTTTAATGTTTGAAAAAATAGTTATTTCAACTAGCAGGAGGACATAGACAGCATTTAGAATGTTTCAAGAGCTTAAAAGAGCCTCATGAGCCCTGAAGATTAATATGAAGCCCCTTCCTTACCAGAGGTAAGTTATTTCCTGGCTTATAAGTCAGTATTTGTCCTGTTAGTCTTGGAATAACTAATGGTTAATAACTAATAATTCTCACACCTACCACCTTCTACTCAACCTTAATTTCTGGCAAGAAAATTTAGTGTGGGCCATACCAGTCTACCTTGAGACAAAAACATAGCATACAGACTTCTCCTCTTCCTGAGGGTACCCAGGGAGCTACATGCCCGCCAAGACCTTTGAGATAGCATCTTTAATAATTTTTGTTATAAAAGTTAATTATATATTTAATTATAAATTTGATTCATTTGATTTGTTTAGTGTTACTGGGCAAACAAGGAAGAGCCTTTGTCTTGATCTTTTTACCCTCAGGAATTACAGTGGTTCTCATTCTTTTTGCAGAAAAGGAGTTTATATCCATTTCCAGGGTCAACAAGAATTAGAGTTGAGTATGGCTGAAAAGTCTTGTGGCAACCTCAGCCAGAGCCACAGTTGATTCTAAATTTCACTATTAATTAGGACAGGTGAATATGAATGTTCACAGAAGGAATGAGGAAGGGTGATTAAATGTGATAACTGAGGAGTTGAAGTTTGAGGAGGTCTGGCAGTAGATCATTGCCTTTTGGATCACTTGGAATTTGATGGGGTAGTACCCACAATCAGAGTAGGAGGAGCTTTTACAGGGAAAATACTTTGGGTTCAGTTTTTTTTTTTTAAATAGTGTTGAAGGAGCACCATAAGTAGCAAGTAAATCCAGCAAATGCAAATTAATTTCCAAGGCTGGTTTCTTTTCCAGTACAACTGCACTTCAGAAAAAGACTTTAGTAATATTAAAAGAGGTTGAGCATAAAACAGTAACCATCACAGCTTTTTTTTCCCTTTTCCTTTGTCACAAAACAGAAATTTGGTACTCTTAATTTTGGTTGCCATGCAAATCTTTTGATCCATGAGGGCAAGGAAATTGCTCTGTTTAGCATAATCCCAGAGACCACTGTGAGGGATTGCATGAACATCTCACAGTTGCCAGCTGAGATTAAGCCAATCACAGCCATCCAGGTGGAACCTGCAAGAAAAATCATGTGAGCAGAGGGACGTGGGTGCCTTAGGCAGAAGCATGGCTTTTCTTTCCACTGAGTGTATGAAGGTGAAGACCAGACACTGAAATCTCATGGGTCTCCCTGCATTTTTCTTGAGACATTTTCAAGCTACTCCTTTCGCTGAATTGAAACATATTTTCACAGATTTCTGGCATATGCAGTATTTCATGTTAGGTCATAAAAGTATCATCTATTTAGAAAGGCTCTATTCTAATCCTTACAGAATAAGAAACACAATCAAGCAGGATTATAGGTGAATTGTAAAACCAAGAGCTGAAAAAACACTTTTCAACAGCTTTATCATTAATTTAGAAATGTTCAAACCAAACACTCTGAAACACATCTTCAGGAAAGAAAGCCAGGAATTATATCAGCAAAAGAAAAGTAATGACCACGTACTCACCAGTGGGCAGGAGTGACAATGGAAGTCTGGCCCCATTACCTTAATAGACAGTAGTTTCCATGTCCTTCCCTTTTGCCTATGCAGCTTCATTATGGCTAAGTGAGATTGGACCATGAGTCTTAGTTCCTTTTGTCCCATGGGTAGGGCTGACCAATGGTAGGAATGTTTGTGAAAGGATGGAAGACCAAAAGTCTTCAGAAGTTCTCTACCATTTGCTTAAGGTTTTTCAACCTCAGTAAGTACCAGGAGAATTTATTATAAATACAGATCCCCAGGACCCGCTTCCAGATTTCAATTCAGTAGGTCTGGTTTGGGGGCTGGGATTTGCACTTTGGTGGGGTTTTCTCCCTGCCTTTCTAGCTTGATTTCCTATCTTCTACATTGTAGACTCCATCCAAAACAAACTCCTCGAAGTTTCAAGAACCCAATGATCTGTGTTACGCCTTTGCTCATACTTGGAATGGTTTCCTCTTCCTCTCTCCTTCCCATAACACAAATACACACATGCACGCCTGCGTAATGGACATATATTGAAAATGATCAGACACTGCCTTCTCTCTCCAGTCTTCTTTCTGGGCAATCCCATTCAGTTTGCAGTATCTCCACTTGTTACACACAATGATGTTTTCTTGCTTACATTAGACTCTGAAGTAGGGATCATGCTTATTTATTTGTTTATATTCTCAGCTATACAATTCTCAGCATGGTGTCTGATACTTAATGAGTACTCAATAGAAATTTGTTGAACTAAATCAAATGTTTGTTGAACCAAAGAATTATGGATTTGGGCTCATAACTTGTCATTGAATAACTGAAACTTGACAGAATTAGGATAATGATTTGCTGAGTTAAAAATGACTTCTAATGACAAAAGGTCCGGAAAATGTAAAGTTATAAAAACAATTGAGAAAGACAAGTGGATATAATCTTGTTTTTCATGTGAACTCCTAAGCAAAAAGCACAATCCCAGAGACCTTCTGTAAGGAATTAAAATATAGTTTTAAGTTTAACTTTATATTTTAAAATATAGTGTTAAGTTCATAGTTAAAACATAGCTATAAGTTTATTTTTAGAAGTTAAATCATTCAGGATCAAAAATAAGCATAATATTTTATCATGAAAAACAAAACAAAATAAACAAAGGCCTGCCATTTCTCATGTTTTTTCCCCTCAAGTGTATGAGATGAATCAGACCCAACTTCAAAGCAACATGAACGATGGTTCAATTTTTTCTTCTTAACCTTAGATTTGATTATCCCATCTCTCTATAAAGTTTAACACTGAAAAGTGACTGTTAAGAGGTGGCATGAGCAAAGATGTAGCTCCTCTTTCTCCTGAAAAACATTAGAAAAAAGAGCTCATAAGTGGAAATCCTGCATTGTTGGTTGATGAAGAAGATAAGACAGCTGGGGAGAGCCCAAACCATGGGTCATGTGATTCTCACAACTGTCTGTGAAGGGAAACACAGACATGCGCTGTGCTGCCTTTTCTACATTTCTGATAGGGTTGTTGTTATGGGTGTTTAAAATAGAAAAATAGGAAACTGATGCAAAGCAGATTTGATGACAAGGCTATGCTAATGTGGATAGAAAGTTCATAGACCAGATAAACTGAAAAATAATAACAGAGTCAAATATCAAGGGGTAAGCTGTTTCTAACCCTATACATTCTGTTCAATATTTGGAGGATATTACCAAATTCCTATTAACATGTTTCTAGAGATATGTTGCAGGTCATCACAATGTATACATTTGTGATCTTAGTTCTATTAGAGACTCTCTATAGATTTGTATTTGGGTGTAATAAAGAAAGAAACTTCTGTCCAGTCATTGGGTCTCTTTAGATGGTGGCAATTTTAATATTTCCCTGAAAACTGGTGTTAATTTTGCAAAGCTGGAATTATGTGGACACCTCCTGAAAATTTGAAAGAACTATTCTTCGTGCTATTAGCTTGGCTGTGGAATGGAGCATATGTGCTTTGGAGTGAGGTGGACTTAGGTGTGATTCCTGGTTCTACCACTTACTGGCTGTAGGCTTTAAGGCAAATTATTTTACTTCTTGGCACCTCAGTGTCTGTGTTAATACTTGTGCATGAGATTGCTAAGAACTAAGTTTGATATATGTGAAAGTATCTGACTAGTACAGAATCCAATACACAGATCCTCAACAAACACTAAATTTAATTTCCATGATTTTTGGTTAACGCAGTTTTTTATATTACTTCTTCAAATTTTAAATCTCTAGGTTTTAGAAAAGTTATACAAATTCCACTTTAATTTTTTATGCTTGAGTCTTTTTTCTTATCATCCTCCTCATTCTTAAAGTTTTTCAGATCCACTTTTGCACCTTGCTCTGGTTACTAGTTTATTATTGATGTATCAGGGCATATTGGGATATATGTCAAGAGTTTATTTACTAGTTTGCTTACTAGTTATTACTGGTTTATTTACAAGTTATAAATGAATAAGTTATAAATGAATAGTTTATAATTGTTGTATCAGGGCATATTATGATATATGTCTCTATTTCTGGATTGAGGGGCTTCTGAATTTGTGTGATTTTTATGGTTTCTCACAACCCCATGGCATCCAGAGTTAACACAAGGTGTATTTATAATTTAGTTTTTCTCTTCTTTATGGATTTGAGCCCTCTATCATCTGAGGTATGTTTTGTAGAAAATGAGTCTTCCCTTAGGCTTTAGGTCTAAATTCTGAAACATCTCAGGTCCTTGGATACTTAAACACAAAACCTTTTAC
This sequence comes from Glis glis, assembly GCA_004027185.1. Lineage (NCBI taxonomy): Eukaryota > Metazoa > Chordata > Mammalia > Rodentia > Gliridae > Glis > Glis glis. Next base: position 15,849 of record PVJS01019599.1, read on the forward strand.
AGGTCTGTTTCCTTTTACCTTTTCTTCTTGTTCTTTCTATGATTGAGATTCTGAATCCTCCAAGGTTTGAAAGAGAGCCAAACATTATTTATTATTTTTGTATCCTTGTAGGCATTCAGAAAATGTTTGGCTTCAAATTGGTTTCAATAAAATAGTTGGCTGGAGCTACAAATGAACATTTTGGCTGGAATTTTGTTAAATACCAGTTTAAGGCTGAATTTTGGTAAAGCTTCCCCGAATACATCTATCTTTGTCAATGGATTTGTTTGTTTATTAAGTGCATACTTTTCTGGATTTTTGTGGGAAGAGAAGGTCAGACAGAGGAGCATGAGGATTAGAAATTATTACGAATAGAGAAAGGGATTCATGGAGAATGGTGTCTAGAGATAAGGCATTACGAAAAGGGAGTTTGAGTCATCCTGTGCATAAGTGGGTGTCCAGCCCAAGGCTGAAGCTGGAACTGCCATTGAGCTGGGCTTCCCACTGATGTTTTCCACATTCTGAATGGTGGAGACATTCTTGAATAGGTGGTCACAATTAACAGCAGAGTATCAGTGCTATTGATACAAAGGATGAACCCCATAAAACAAACTCTATCCCTCTCTAGATTAAGCTTCCTCAAGCTGTACAAAGAAGCCAGCCCTTTTTCAGGGGGTATGTTGTATTCTCCAAAACTGGGAGCCAAGAAGATTAATAAATTACCTTTTCAAGAAAAGCCATTAGCTGGTTGGATAATAATAATGACTTGAGTAATTAGAAATAAATGACTTGCTATTAAAGCAATCATTAGGAGTTGCCTATGTATGATTGGGATCCAACCATTAAGACTTGGTTTGTGTCACCTTCCATTTCTTAAAAAAGAGCATTCTGAAGGTTCTTTCTTTCTGAAGTCCAGGGACATAGCAATAACTAACTCCAGTGACATGAGTCATCGATCTGGCTTAGTGGTTTTAAAGTTACAGTGGCTGAACCATCTTGGACCAACCTTCTTTAGTAGAGTACACCTGCAGTAACAGAAGGAAGTTAATCCTGGAAATTTTGAGGAGAGACTGTTTAGAATTCTGACCTCTGAAGAATATTGCAACAGAGAAGAACCTTCAGTCTATAAGTTTGTCCCAGTTTTCCAAAAGGATTTTTGGTTTGAGAGAATGGAAGAGATGCTAAAGGCCATGAACACAGAAGAATGGAAGATGATTAGGGGATTGAAGCTGGTAAACCCTTAACATGTCAATGACAAGATGTTGGACAAGGTTGCAGAAGGGTTGACTTACCCATAGTCAGCTCCTTGGAGCAAGGACCGGCTTTGAGATGTCTTCTGGAGTTCCCACGGCACACAACTGGGACTCAGTGGCTTCTTATGGAGGGGTTGAATGCCATGCCATAATCTGGAGGATTGACAGTCTGCAAGAAGGTGGTTATTCAGAAGCAAATGCACCCCCATGATCAGTTTAACTGGCTAGTGACCCAGCAAAAAGCTGTACAATAGCTCAGTTTTCTCATTTTAAAATGGGATCCCAAAATCTGTTTCATAGGATTGATAGAGGTTTAAATAAGACTATTTATATAAAATGCCTAACAATGTCTGGTATGGAACCATACTACTACTACTACTACTACTAACAATATCAAAAGCTGCTGTTCAATGAGTGAATACCATGTGCCTAATTTTGTACTAAGAATTTTATGTAGATTATCCTATTTGATCTCGACAACCATTCCATCAAGAAGATTCTTAATGAAATCAAGTGAAAGTGGGAGACTGTCTGACAGCAGTACCTTTCCATGGAGTTACAAAGCAACACGGGGCACATTTTCTGGACTCAAAAGTTCCAGGGATACAGTGAGAAAAGGAGAAAGAGAGAGAGGAATCAGGAGGCATGGCCATTTTCTAACTGTAAGAGCCCTCTGTGGAGAGGAGGCTGAGAAAGCCACCTAGCCAGCACTTGTAAAAGGACACCTGGAGCCCTGTGTGGCTGCAGCAAGGGTGGCTAGAGAGAATACTGTGAGGAAAAAGTGAAACATTTTTGTAAATCACTTTGGAGATAGTAAGTGAAGTTCACGACCTATGAGAGAAGATAGGGGCCCCACATAGGGAAGAAAGCCCATGGGAGGGGAGACTAAGGGGAGAATACCTGCTGCCTAAGGCCTGAGGTCTAAAATTAATCTCTTAGGATTGGAACTGAAGATTAAAGTCTAAAGGGAAAACAATGAGGGCTCTAGGAGGGGGAGAATATGCTCAAGTTATTCTGATTGTGAGCTTGCATATGTTTAAGGAGGGGATGTCAGGAAAGAATTCTTCAGAAATACATATTTTTAAATTCTTTTATTGAGGTAAATACACTTAGAGAAAAATGCAGAAGTCATAAGTGTACAGTTTGATGAATTAGCACAGAGTGAACACACCCATGTAACCACCACCCAGGTCAAGAAAGAGAACATTACCATCTTTATAAATATTTACTACTCGTAGTTTTCACATACTTAGTTTCTTAAATTATTGTGTCCATCCAGAATAGATACTTAAAGTCAAATATGACCAGTGAGGATATTTTATGCATAAATTGAGAAAAAAGGACTTGTTCTAAAAAATGAGTTGGAGAAAACACTTAAAATCCATAAAAATGAGATATTAAAATCTGCATAAGGTACCATAAAACCTGAAATAAGGGCTTATCTCACACACCTCCCAAATCCATTTGGATTCATAATCGAGGTTCAAAGAGGACTTCACATTTTAAAAAAGGAATATGCTGCTTAAAGCCTTAAAAAATATACAGCCTTTGGTACTGTTCCAAGTACAATGTGTGCTCCACAAATATTTGCCCCAAATGATAATGGTGAGAAGTTACTTTGAAAATATAATCCATGGTGATCCCCCTAAAGCAATAAACTATGCAAGGAAAATATGACTTTTAGTTCTTCTGAAATTCCTGGTTGAGCCTCAGGAGAGAGAATATTCTATGTGTATTAGTGATGATGCTTTATACACCAACTGCAATTATTTTGCCCTTTACCTCCATTCTTCCCAACAGCCAAGTACAGTTCTGGATTTTGCAGAGATAGAAGGAGGGGAAGAAAGTGAGAAGCAAGATGATAAAAAACAGAAATAGTAGGGAAAACAGATGCTGAGTTAAAGACACTCACAAAAAGGTCCCTTTGTACTTTCTTTTGCTGGAAGGAATCAGTATATAGCTTGGTGTAGCAATCAGCCATACATCATATTAGATCCAATTTCATTATGTGTATACTTTTATTTGAACAGATAGTCATTCGTGAGTCGAAGAAGGTTCTCCATTGCAGCCACCAGTAGTGGGTGACCACTGAGACAGAAAATGAAAAGCTTTTTGCCAAATGGGAAGGTTATCTGTTTTGTACTGTGATGTCCTTAATGGATCCTTCAGTTGACACTTTACGGAAGCTAGAGTTGACATGTAATGTGTGAATTTGGCAATGAATAATATGGTGGATTTACCTATTTATGAACACTAAACCAAGTCTGGTCTTATGAACTCCCTAAATAATCCCTGCGGGGGATGCATTTATGAATATGGTAGTTATGGATATATTAGTGATTTGTTTTGCTGTGATTTTTGAATTGCCAGCAACATTAGGAAGGGATGAGGCATCTATTTCATAAGAACGTGTGACTTTTCTGGTTTGTTATATCCTTAGCAATAGAAAATTGTGACTTTTGGTATTAGCCATTAGGGTTAAAATATAAATATAGAATGAATAAGAACTTTCCTAGGTGTACACTTTGGCCAGTAGATTATAATTCAGCGGGTTTTCTTTTGAATCAACTGTTTACTTGGCTATGACAGATTAAATAATTCTTTAGGAGTACCTTTTATAAGAACATAGGCTATTCAAGTAAATTCTTTAGGAATAAGTGTCACATGCTATAAAGTCAACTGGTCTAGTTTCAGGTTTATCACTAACTAGATGTACAGCATGTACTACTTTGCCACTTGCCTTAAAACTGGGTAGTAGTGGGTTGGAAATGTAGCTCAGTGGTAGAGCTCTTGCCTAGCATGTGCAAGGCCCTGGGTTCAATCCCCAGCATGGCAAAAACAAATAAACAAACAAACAAAAAAAACCAAAACAGGTAGTAATTATGATTTTGGGCCTCTGGGTTCAATTAGACCTGGTTCAAGGCCCTTATTAAACCTCTAGAAGATTCAGTTTTCTCATCTGCAAAATAGGACCATTAACAATCAAACTTTATACAAGGTTATTATAAGGACTGAATGGGACTCTGCATATAAAATGCCTAACACACAATCAGTGCTCAATAAACAAGTGACTTGGAGTAATGGTCACTGTTTTCCTTTCCAAATCTGAATGTTATGATTCTGTGAATGGTAGAGTTTCTGAAGTGGGTCAAGATTGTGTCCAGTTAGGTCCTTAAGAGGTGGCACATGGTATCTAAGCTTTCTTCTGCATAGGCCCTTGGGCATTGCTGTATTTTAATTACAAGTTTATTGAAAACACTGACATCCCTTGAAAGGAGAGGAGAACCTGTCACCCAGTCAGAAGAGCAAAGACCATGTAGTTTTGTCTAGCACAGTCCTTCAAGAGAAGCTGTGTGCTTGCCTAAGGGTTGGTGTACTTGGGATCCCCAGGGCTGGAACAAAGCAGCATGGCTTGGGAATGTAGCTCAATGGTAGAGCTCTTGCCTAGCATGTGCAAGGCCCTGGGTTCAATCCCCAGCATGGCAAAAAAAAAAAAAAAAAAAAACCAACAGGTAGTAATTATGATTTTGGACCTCTGGGTTCAAAATCTGGATTTTTGGGTCCTGGGAAGGAGGATGATCAGAGACAGAAGGCCAGTTTCCTTAGGAAAGACTGAAGGAGGCAAGTTAACCCTCTCATAAGCATCCTCTTTCTTGCAATTTCCACATATATGGGTGCAGTCTGGGGCAGTAAGAAATAGTAGCCAGAGACAAAACCATCCCCAAAGCGGGTCCAGTTCACACTAAACATAATAACAACATCCTTCATCTTTCCAGTTCTTTATCTTCAAAAAGTGTTTTCCCAGCCATGGGAAGTAAACTAGGAAATAGAATACTTTGCTTGTTTAAAGATGAGAAAACACAATTCAGAGGAGCTTAATTTAAATAGAGGAATCCAATATTTAAAACCCAGGTGAAACCGGGTGTGGTGGCACACACTTGTAATCCCAGTACTTGGGAGGCTGAGATAGGAGGATTGAAGGTTTTCAGCCAGCCTTAGTTACTTAGTGAGGCCCTCTGCAAATTAGTGAGACCCTGTTTCAAAATAAAGAATAAAAATAGGGCTGGGGGTGTATCTTGGAGGTAGAATGCCCCTGGGTTCAATCCCCAGTACTGCATAAATAAATAAATAAATAAATAAATAAAACAATAAATAAATAAATAAAACAAAACCCAGGTGAAAACCTCCAGTCCTGTAGTTCCATGCTTGTTCCTCCATACTATTTTGTCTCAGATGTTATGTGCATTCAGATAATTTATTTTCTTCCCATGTATATCTTTCTGAGCTTCAGTTTCTTCATTCATAAAATAGGACTGCCAGTAATGCCTTCATCAGGCTTGTGAGAAGATGAAATTGGATGATGTATGTGGAGCGCTTCATGCAGTAGTAGTTACTATTTGTTGATATCACATAGTTATATCTCTCCTACTGCTTGGGAGGATGCTAAGTTTCTAGTATTACTTTTTATTTTTTCCTCCAATGGAATCCCATGTTCTGAAAGATTTTGTATATCAAAGTGCATATATTGGTTAATGATTATTTTCTTTTATTATCAGAGGCATTTAAAACTGCCAGTTGTAGCTTCTCATCACAACTTCATCAAGATTGAGCCAATTTAATTCCAATGAAAGTAAAGAGGCCTCTTTATCCTTATCTAAGTAAATGCACTTCTTTCAGGTCATTTAAAGCACTTAAAACATCTTGCTGATCTCTAGCACTGTCTTTGTAGATTCTGGACATAGTTGGACTCTCCCTTTTCAATGAATGAGCCAAACCTCATTATTATAATCTGAGTAAGTTGACGTTTTCTGTGTGATCTAATTCGATTTTTGAATGCTACAATTTTTTTCCATCGCATCATGGGAAATTGGTGTGATCCAGAAATAATCAAAATGAATTTATTAAGAATGAAACCAGCAGGGCGTGGTGGCACACGCTTGTAATCCCAGTACTTTGGGAGGCGGAGACCAGAGGATCCGGGTTCGCGGCCAGCCTCAGCTCTCTCTCTCTCTCTCTCTCTCTTTCTCTCTCTCTACTTAGTGAGGCCCTCCACAACTTCGTGAGACCCGGTTTCAAAATAAAGTATAAAAAAAAATAAGGCCGGGGGTGTAGCGTGGAGGTAGAACGCCCCTGGGTTCAATCCCTGGTACCACAAAAAAAAAAAAAAAGAAAAAGAATGAAACCAAAGATGAATTTTTAACATGATATGAGGAATTATTGGTTAACAGGCATACTAGTCTTTCAGATACTACATTCTGATAAGAATTTTATGTAGTTTGTTCATTGTCATTAAAAGCTAAATTCAGTTATAATTTTTCATAATCTTTATCCTTCAGTCACACAATATTTATAATATCAAAAGGGAAAGGAAAAGGAATTTTCTTATTATATAGAAACTGGGTCATTTATAGCCAAACTTAACTATTTAGAAGGCAAATTATAAAGTATGTTAATAACAACAAATTTATATATAAAGTCATGACTTATTTTGGTAAGACACGGTACATAGAGAAAAAGACTTGAGCCTTTCAAATATTATTGGGCCAGCCTAAAATAATTTCATTGTGAGAGCATTTTCCTTCTCTGTGTGCAGTCTATGTGCATATTTTGTGCTCTTAGGAATAACTTTCCAAAGATGTGTGAAGAATGTAGCAATAAAATCTAATAAGAATTATGGCTCATGACTTGAATGATGTCAGTACACTTTTAATCCTCCCAAACACGAAAATGTTTTATCCTCCTAAATAAGATTTCTTAACTCTTTATTTCTAAGGAATTAAGTAGAAGTCTGTAATTACTTTGACAAAGTAAGAGTTAAAGGAAGTTTTTTTTTCCTGTTGTGAATCCTTATGCTTATTATTAAGATCATCATTGTAGAAAAGGAATGCATTCTGGACAATAATATTTTTAGGAATAAATGTTATTTTGTCTGATTTTTAATATATTTTATAACAACAGAGGATCTCTTTAGTTCAGTGTTCCAGTTATAATTTTTTTAAGTTAGTGGTTGCAATTTGAGCATGAATTAGTGTTACCTGGAAAACTTGGTAAAGTATAGATTGCTGGGCCCATTCAGAGTTTCTGATTTGGAAGGCCTGGGTGGGTTCAAGAAATTGTGTTTCAGTAGGTCCCCAGGTAACACTGATGATACTAGACCAGGAGTCACACCTTGCTCACAACCATTTTAAACCATGTTACAAATGACATTAGCAATCAGAGAGATGCAAATCCAAACTACCCTGAGATTTCACCTAACCCCAATTAGAATGGTAATCATTAAAAACACAAACAACAACAAATGCTGGTGAGGATGTGGAGAAGTAGGAACTCTAATACACTGTTGGTGGGATCGCAAATTAGTGCAACCACTTTGGAAAACAGTGTGGAGGATCCTCAGAAGAATGGGAATGAACCTACCGTATGACCCAGCAATACCACTTCTAGGCATCTACCCAAAAGATCTGAAACCAAACTACCATACTAATGCATGTGTATCTATGTTTATAGTTGCACAGTTCACAGTTGCCAAACTTTGGAACCAGCCAAGGTGTCCATCAACAGATGAATGGATTACAAGACTATGGGATATGTACACAATGGAATTTTACGCAGCCATAAAGAAGAACAAAATTACATCATTTGCAGGGAAATGGAGGCAACTGGAGAACATTATGCTAAGTGAGATTAGTCAGTAACAAAGAGTGAAAAGTCGGATGTTCTCCCTAATATGTGGAAGCTAGGGAGAATGGGACTTAGAAGGGACTCCAGACAAAGAAGGAGAAAATTTTAGATGAGCAAAGAAAGCGACTTAACTGAGGGAGTTGGGAGAGGGGTGGAGGGAAACACACTAAAGCACATGATGTACATACACAAACTCATCAGAGTCAATCACTATGCTGAGCACGAAAAGGAGGGAAGGGGGAGGGACTAGGGTGGGATTTGAGGGAGGGCTAAATGAGCAATGTGTGCATGCATGCTTCTGCTACCCTGACACTTATCAAAATGTATAACTACAATGCACCAATAAATGAATAATATAAAAATATTCAAATAAAAATGAATGGAAAAAAACAAATGACCTTTTTCTTTTACAATTTAATTTGGTGAGATTCAACAATCATGAGGCATGTGGTTCCTTTGGTTTAGATGAAGCCGGAGGTCAATAAATTAGGTCTCTGGTTATTTGGCTAGATTTATTCCAAGTCAAAGAACTGTATATAGAAAAGCACCGTTGATGAAATGGTTTGACGCTTGAAGCTGTCAGACTGAAGAATCTCTACGGGTAAGTGTGTGATTTCTTCAGTGACAGCACATTTGCCTGCAGAGATTTTCCAGTCTGCTGCTTTGAAATTGTATTTAAGATGGAAAAAAAAGTTGTCTTTGTCCTACAGTGATCTTTCCAGTCCTGCTAGACCTTAAAAGTATGCTTATTCAAGATTGAAATTGATGAGAAGTAGGAGTTACAGTTGGGATTCAGAGAGAGTAAATAATGATGTGTATGCTCTAATTCTGCCACACATGTCCATGGAGAAGGAAGGAAAAGGGTACATGAAGCTTCCCCAAACCATGCCCAATCTCATTTGTAACAATTTTAGCCACACTGAAAAGAAACTTGTATCCTTCAGTTTCACATAATTTTATCTCCCTGTTAGATTTTGCAGTTGGGTTTCTCCATCTTTCTTCATTTATAGTTGTACCTAAGTAATTATAAGAGACAAGTAGAATGAGGAGGTGTGCGTCTCACTTTCATTTTCTCCATCTCTCTTCTACCTGATAATTGTCTTATGATAAGTAACATCACACCTGCTGCTAATTTTAAAAGTGCTCAGATATGCAATATTTACTTTGAAAGCTCAATCTAATTTGTGAAGATGGTGATATTAAATCTACAATGTTTTTTGTTCATTATAACATATTTTTCCTGAATGTTAACTATAAATTTATTTCCACATTTTGCTAGAACAGGAACTTTGTGTATTTTGTTTTTTGCTATATCCCAGCACACAGAATAGTTGCTAGCTTATAGTAAGTACTCAATAAACATTTATTGCAGAATGACCATTAATTTACTGAAGATTATTTTTTGAGTGTTTGTTTACCACTAGTAATTATAAGAGAGAAGTATATATACATATATATATGTATGTGTGTGTGTTTATATATCAAGTCTCATTTTTATTGATATCAGAGTGAAGATAAGAAAAGAAAAATAAGAGAAAATTTAAATATATAAAATCAATCTTGCTAATAAAGAATAATACTATAGTAAAATACACTATAATGGAGATTTTTGGTGATGTTTGGTTTAGGAATGGAATTAATAATTTTTTTAAAGTCCAATGATGTTATATTGACTTTCAGGCATATAGTTGTATTTCAGATGAGTTTTATTTTGGTCCTGGGTTATATCCAAATTTATTAATAATGAATCACAAAATTAGGTTTGATTATGTTTATACAACACAGTGTCTTGATTATCTGTTAATCTACCCTATACACATCCTTGGACCTCAAGATGACTTTAAAAGCATTCTCTCAATTACATTCTGACTTTTCTAAATAAACCATAAATATAAACTTAACATTAAATCTCTCATAAGTGGTAGAGGATATAACAGGTGGCCCTGATCTGATGTGAGTGTAGCTAAAATCATGTGTTGAAATAATTGCAGCTTAGAAAGATAGAAAACATCTGGGCTCTAAGCAAGAACATTTCTATCCTTTTAAAAATAGAGAGCAACATCCTTCTAGGCTATGAAGAAAGAAGGGGCTTGTGCTGGGAACTCCATGATTCTCAGTTTGTTCCTCTAAGCTCCAAAGAACTGGACTGGTACCCTCGGTTGTGGGAGAAAGACAAGGCTTGCTATGCCATCATTCAGTTTCCCTTCTCAAACCATGTTTTAGATGTGCTTACAGAGCCTGGTTAATAATATTAGTTGTTCTCTTGAAGGAAAACCAAATCTGTGAATGATGGAATCATGGTTGCCCTGTCCTTGATATTTTATCTCATTTGTTTCTTCGCTTCATGTGAAGACTCGGATGGAGCACAGCTTTGGAACAGACTCCTCATTTTAGTTGCCTTTATGACTAGGCTGTTTAGATATAGGCAGCCTATAATATAGAACTCCTATTAGTTTAAGCACTTAGGTAAATAAATACCTCTCTAAAAATGAAAATATTTGATATATAAGCATTATCTGCCACTAACATATTAGTACAGATGAATTTATAAGACTATTCCTACCAGAGATTAAAGGTCTGAAAAAAAAGTCAAACAGTAGACATACATTTTGAAAGGTCAGGCCAAGATATACCCAGTGATTCTCAACGTGGCTGAACATCAGAAATATCTTGGATTTATGGAACAGATTTCCAGGATTTCCTGAACCTAAACTTCCAAGATGTGAATTTTAACAGTCTCTTAAAAATATTTATCTTTTAAAGAAGTTTTAGATTCATTGAAAAAATTGAGTAGAAAGTAAATACAGTGTCTGTGTACTGCCTGAAACATGTACAATTTCCCCTTCCTAGTGACATTCCCCACCACACAAGGGCATGTCATTATTACTCCAAATTCACAGTTTACATGAGAGTTCATTCTTGGTGTTCTATGTAGGGGATTTGGCAAATGTATAATGATATGTATTTAATATTATAGAATCACACAGAACAGTTTTACTGCCCTCAAAATCCTTTGTGGTCTGTCTATCCATCCCTCTCTCCCCATGATTCCCTGGCAACTACCGACCTTTTTACTTTCTCTGTAGTTTTGTCTTTTCCAAAATTTTTTATTGTTGGAACCATACAGGTTGGCTTCTTTCACTTAATAACATATACTTATGTTTCTTTCATGCCTTTTCATAGTTTGGTAGCTCATTTCTTTTTAGTGGTCAATAATATTCCTTTGGCTGGATATACCATAGTTTATTTATCCATTCAACTACTGAAAGACATCTTGGATGTGTTCAAGTTTTGGCAATTATGAATAATACTGCTATAAACATTCAAGTGAAGACTTTTGTATGGACATAAATTTCCAACTCCTTTGGGTAGATACCAAAGAGTATGATTGCTGGGTTATATACTAAGAGTATGTTTAGTTTTGTAAGAAACTGACAAACTCTTCCAAAGTGGCTGTACAGCTTTGCTTTTCCACTAGCAATGAATCAGAGTTCTTGTTGTTCTACATCCTTGCCAACACTTGGTATTGTCAGTGTTCTGGATTTTGGCCCTTCTAATAGAAGCACAGTATTATTTTAACTTGCAATTTTCTAATCACATATGATATTGAATATCTTTCATCTGCTACCTATCGTATCTTCTCTGGTGAGATGTCTATTCAGATCCTTTGCCCACTTTTAAGTTGGGTTCATTTTTTATTATGGAATTTTTAAAGTTCTTTTTATATTTTAGATAAGTCTTTTATCAGATGTGTCTTTTACAAATATTTTCATAGCTTGTTATCTCAATCTCTTGACATTATCTTTGGAAGAGGCAAAGTTTAAAATTTCAATGAAGTCCAACTTATCAATTATTTCTTTTATGGATCATGCCTCTAGTATATCTAACAACTGGGACTGCATTGAATTTATAGATCAACTGACATCTTGAAAATATTGAATCTTCCTACTCATAAACATGGTATATCTCTTCATTTATATAGTTATTCCTTGATATCTTTTATCATAATTTTGTAGTTTTCTCATATAGATCTTGAACATCTTTTGATAAATTTGTACCTAAGTATTTCATTTTTGGAGGTATAAATGGTAATGTATTTTTAATTTCAAATTCCATTGTTCATTGATGGCCTATAGGATTTTCTTTTGTTTATTAATATTGTATCCTGAAAATTCCCTATAATTGCATATTAGTTCTAGGAGTTTCTTTGATTCTTTTGAGCTTTCTACATTGATGTTCCTATCATTTGTGAACAAAACCAGTTTTATTTCTTGCTTCCAAATTTGTGTACCTTCTATTTCCCTTTCTTGTTTTATTACATTAACTATGACTTCTAGTACAGTGTTGAAAAGTAGAGGTGAGAAGGGATATTCTTGTTTTATTCCTTGATCTTAGTAGGAAACTTTGAATTTCTTCCCATTAAGTATGATGTTAACTGTAGGTATTTTGTATATGTTCTTTATAAAGTTGAGGAAATTCCCCTTCTTCCTAGTTTGCAGTTTTTACCCTGATAGAGTATTGCATTTTGTCAAATGCTCTTTCTGCATCTGTTACTATAATCATATTTTTCTTCTTTAGCCTGTTGATGTGATATGTTAATTTTCAAATCTTGATCCTGCCTTGTATACCTGGAATAAATCACAGTTGGTTGTGGAGTAGAATTCTTTTTGTTCATGGTTTAATTTGATCTAATATTTTGTTGAGAAGTGTTGGTCTGTAGTTTTCCTTTTTTGTAATGTCTTTTTCTGCTTTTGGTATTAGGATAATACTAGCTTCATGGAATGAGTTAAGTAATATTCTCTCTGCACTTATTTTCTTCAAGAGATTTCAGAATTGGTACAATTTCTTCCTAAAATATCTGGTAGAAGCCACCAGTGAACACATTATGTTTTGTTGCCTTCTGTTTATTAATTATTGGTCTAATTTTTATTTATAGATGTAAGTCATTCCAATTGCTTATTTCTTCTTGTGTGGCTTTTGACAGGTTGTGTCTTTCAAGGGATTGGTCCATTTCATCTAGGTTATCAAATTTGTGAGTAATTGCTATTTTTAGTAATCCTTTATTATCTTTTTAAATGCCCATGTTGTCTGTGATAACATTTCTTCTTTTATTTCTAATATTACTACATATTTTTTGAGATATTAATTTTATCTTTTTTCTTAGCTCATCTAGACATTGATAAAATTTATTTATATTTTTAAAGAACCAGCTTTTGATTTTGTTGAATTTCTCTATTGATTTCCAGTTTTCTTTTTCTGTTTTGGAACTGGGGATTGAACCCAGGAGCATTCTACCTCCAAGCTACATCCTCAGCCCTATTTTATTTTTATTTTGAAACAAGGTCTCACTAGGTTGATGAGAGTCTCACTACTTGCTGAGGCTGTCCTTGAACTTGCGATCCTCTTGTCTCAACCTCTCAAGTACTGGGATTATAGGCATACACCACCACGCTCAGCTTCCAGTTTTCAATATTAATGATTTATTCTGTAATTTTTATTATTTCTTTTCTTCTGATTACTTTGGATTAATTATTTTTCTTTTATAGTTTGCCAAAGTGGAACTTACATTATTGATTTTAGATATTTTCTTTTGTAAAATATGCATTTAATACTGTAAATTTCTCTTTATATAATGCTTTCACTCATACTGAAAAATAAATTGTGTGTGTATGTGTTACTGTGGATTGAATCCAGGGCTTCATGCATGCTAGGCAAGGACTATCCCACTGGGCTACAACCTTGGTCCTCATCCTGTAAATTTTGATATGTTGTATTTTCATTTAAATGGTTTTAATTTATTGGTTTTTTTTTTGGTCTCGCAACAATTATATATTTTATACCACTCTCTTCTTGCTTGTGTGGTTTCTGAGGAGCAGTCAGATGAAATTCCTATCTTGCTCCGCTCAAGTGTGGGGCGCGGGCACCATGATTGGGTCTCCTTGGAGTTTTTAACTCTAAAAGCTATCCACAGGGATTGTCTGACAATTGGAGTTTGGGTTTTCCTACCTAGCACTGGTTCCCAAGGAGTTTCTGCTCTAGTAGGTGGTGATTCTCTGTATTCACTTGTCTCTCCATTTTGAGGGGCAGTGGTCTGCACTGAGACCTCAGTCTTGAGACAAATCTGAGTCGCTAATTTTTCTGTTCATCTTCTTACTTGTGGTTAGTCCAGAGTGGTGACTTCTAAGCTCCTAATGGGCGGGGATTGGAACCAGGAGTTTAGACATCTCTGTTTTTTAAGATGAGTCTAGTGATTGGATAGGTTTACCGCTCACTAGATTTTAAACCTTAAAGAGCAATGCCATCTTATTTTTTAAAAAATCTATGAAATTACGAATTTATAAAAGTACATAAATTTGATAAAAGTGAGGCTGATCCCGTTGAAAGGTGTGGTGGTGAGGAAGGGACCCTGGGCTTTGTCCTCTCAGCCCCTTCCCTATGGCAGCCACATACATACCCTTTGCCTTTTCAGAGCCCCTCATTGTCAATCACCCTGGACTCTGCAGCATGGGGCACCCCAGTGATCTCCACAGTTCTTGGAGGGAGGTGTGAAAGCTCTTGGTGCCCAGAGTGTGGGGGTGTGTGCATCTGAGTGACCAATCAGGGGAAGGAGGAACAGCACCCAAGCAGGCAGGGGCTTGGAATATCTGCCCTGTAATTGACGCTGGAAAGTCAAGGGGGGCAGGAGGAAGATGCAGTTAGAATCAAAGGTTGAAAACGGTTTGCTGCGCTAAAACACCATTTCGCAACTTGCCTCCTTTAAATGATTCCACCATGCAGGGTGTTATTTAGTTAACCCGGCCTAAGGGGATGTTTTAAAGGTGGAGGATTGCCCTGGTGATGAGCAAATATGAGAAATAAACTTCCAGTGGGGCTGGGCTGCCTGCTGACTGCCATTTCCTGATGATCTATAACAATGGTTATTCACTAACAGCTGGCGCATGTCTTCCTCAGACAAAGCCACTGGGAAGAGCCGGCCTTCTGATTGGCGAACCAGAACCGTTTCCCTGGTAACCGTTAACTAGCACGTGTTTTATTGTTTCCAACTGCTTTTCCTGGGGTATTTGCAGGTGGTGGGAGATGCTTTCTTAAAGAGGGGTCATAACCTCATGAACTTTAAGATGTTGCAACAAATTGGGGAACAAAACATTTTTTTCCTTTCAAATATATTAAGTAAATCTTATTACATAGCATTTTCAAGACAGATGCAGCCCAACGGTTTTTCTTTTTTTGCCATTATTTCCAGATGTTATTAATTTTAAAGCCAGAATTTCATTTTACAATCCTGATCTATAGGAAGGCAATATTGATGTTTTGTATGGCCACAAAATATAATTTTGCCTTTTGGGGGGTGTGTTCGGAATCTACATTTTCCAGAAAATGTGAGATAATCAAATGAGACTATATTTTTAGTTGGCCTTTTTAAAGGTTTGTATATGTTGTCTCTTCATGAATTAATTCAATTTTTTTTGTCTTTACTGCTTAGTTTTTTCATTTTGAGTGCACCAAAGACTTTATAGTGTTGCTATAAGATACAAAGTTACATAAGACTTGGTCATATTAGAATTTCCTTCTATATTTATTTGACATATTTTTTAAAGGACTTGTTAATTTCCAGATGAATAGCTCCCTCTTCTGTTTGGTTTGCAAACTCTTCTTCTTTTGAAAGCATAGAAGAGCACTATATCACAGAATTCTCTACTTGGTGGAAGGCTGAATGTAGTTATTATCTGTAGAATAGCAAATACATGAATTGGAATATAGAGGATGCTTCCTTTGTGATAATTTGGCTTAAAATAAAATCACCTGTCTTGCCATAAATGAAGTCTAAAAGGAAATGAAAATATTCTTTTAAGTTAATATTGAACTTTATCTGTAGCCATTTTGCAGACTTGATCAATCACTTGCCTGAACTCTATCTGAAACACCTGGATTTTGGTCCATAAGCATTATCACTCAATTTGCACAACATTCAAATACTACTGCAACTCATGTTTTCTCTTGAGGCTGATTTGCAAGGCCTTTTCTGCTAAGTGTTCTTCAGAGTTTGCAAACAAGCAGCTACTGATGAATTAGGTCAGTAGCAATCAAATGCTCTTCTCCAAGACTTCTGGACTTTGAAAGGGCTTTTATAAAACTTTCTTCTTGAAATATTTTTCCTTGATTGCCTTGGATAAATTCATTCATTGCAGTAATAATTAAGGTTATGCTTTGAAAATAAAAACAAAATGATCTATAACCTAAATTCATAACCATAGAACAAGGAGAGCTAGTTAAACTATTTTTGTTAATGAGGGTACTTCAAGTCCACCTTTCTAGAGATTGATGGAGTGATAAATTTTGACTATGAAGAAGAAAATGTCAATTAACTCAGACTCATCCCTCTCATTTCCCTCAGTGGCAGGGTGGTGGAGATTATATAACCTTAATGTTCTGAATATATGTTTAAGGAATGCTGTTCACTCCTCTCCACTTTTAGCACACTTCAGGGACTTCTCAAAGGGAAATCATGTTTTACCTTACACACTCCTGTTGGCAACATATCGTGTTCTTTCCTATAAGTTTCATTGTGGAGGAACAAGTGATAGATTTATGTCAAGGAATAATTTGAATATTAGAGGAATGATAACCACAAGACCATTTATTATAAAAGTTTGGAGACTTTATCATATATTTAAAATTTTAAATTAATTCCTTATCTTCAAGTAGGTGAAATAACCAAGTCATAAAATATTAGATAAT
>PVJS01019600.1:0-33533 GCA_004027185.1 Glis glis
TACCTCCGCGCCACACCCCCGGCCCTATTTTTTTTTATACTTTATTTTGAAACCAGGTCTCACGAAGTTGCAGAGGGCCTCACTAGGTAGAGAGAAAGAGAGAGAGACAGGGAGAGAGAGAGAGAGAGAGAGAGAGAGAGCGCGAGAGCTGAGGCTGGCCGTGAACCAGGATCCTCAGGTCTCCGCCTCCCAAAGTACTGGGATTACAAGCGTGCGCCACCACACCCGGTGTGATTTTCTACCTATGCCAATATTTCTACGTTTATTAGTAGGCATTCTACTCTATGGAAGAGCTTTCCATCATTCTATAATTGTTTTTTCATTCATATATTTCTGTATGGTTTCATGGGTTCTTTTATTCAGTGGGTTATAATTTATTACTATCATTATTTATTTTGATGGTGATTTGGCCATGGGGTCCCCCCCCGCAAAAAAAAAAACCTGAGTCCAGTGTTTTTTACATATCTGCATCATTGGTTCAGCTTTCTTTTGGATAAAATAAAACATTTCAGGGCTCATTTTGTAATTTTATTGTCCCCGCCCCCTGGAAATAGCCATTTCTCCAAGGAGTAGTGGTTCCTTTCAGTGGAGAATGATATTTAGAATCCAAGCTCCGGGCAACAGAGGTACTTGTTTCTACTAGAGTTTTATTGCTTTGTCAGAAGACAGAGTTTAGTAATAAACATATGCATGCGAGTGTGTAGGTGTTTGTCTATTACCTATTTCATATGTGTATGTGTATTTTATGTGTATTTAAGTAAGTATATGTGCATACATACAAGTATGTATCATGAATTCACATGAATACTACTGAGTCTAACCCAGTTTCACAGGGCTTATTCTAGGTTTCTCCTTGACATATTTGTAATTCCCTTCCTGAGAGCTGTGTTTTAAAGCCATCCCTAGAATGAGGATAATCTGAGGGAAAGTCGGGGCAATTGTAGGAAGCTAAAGGAAAAAAGCCTTCGAAATCTATTATTGGTGTGGGCTCTCTCCTATTACGTTTCTTGCTAATATTAAAATCCAATGAAAAATTTTACATGAAAGGAGAGTAGGATCTTAAGAAACCATTAAAAAATAAAATAAAAAACCAAGCCAGCCTCAGCTACTTAGTGAGGCCCTCTGCAACTTCGTGAGACCCTGTTTCAAAATAAAGGATATAAAATAGGGCTGGGGGTGTAGTTCGGAGGTAGAATGCCCCTGGGTTCAATGCCCAGTGCCAAAAACAAAATAAGAGTACAAAATGAGAGAACAAAGAATAAAAGAGAAGTGGAAAATAAACTAAAAAATCCCATCAAGTTAAAAGGTTAAGCTCTTTAATAAGATAGAGTAGATGAGATTTAAAATAGAAGACAGCCAAGTAATGTGGGCATATATAAATACATCACTTTGAATCTCACTATGTTGTATAATTACAACGTACCAATCAGAGTATTAAAAAATCCAAGACACAACTTTTAAAAATAAATAAAATAAAATAAATGGAAGACAGCTTATAAACCAATGAGGTAAAGGTTTACAAACATAAAAAGCAAAGAACATGAAACACTAGGGCAAAATACCAATACCCGATAAACTGGAAATTTATAATAATAAAAGGGATTAAAGATTAAAATAGGTGGTACACACCTGTAAGCCCAGTGCTTAGGAGGCTGAGACAGGAGGATCACAGGTTTGAGGACAGCCTCAGCAACTTAGTGAGACCCTGTTTCAAAATAAAAAATAAAAATGGCTGGGGGTATAGCTCAGAGGCAGAGCACCCTTGTGTTCAATCCCCAGTACTGTAAAAAAAGGAAATATGGAATAAAAAGATAAAAATTAAAATTATAAGAATAACATGTCATGGGGAAACAGCTAGTTCTGAGGGGTCCTTGGCTTCCATGATGAATAAGAATTTCAACACGTGCCATCAGAAAAAGGCAAAGGTTTTAATTAACTTAAAAAGGTGGGGATACAGGTTGGGGGTTAACTAAGAAAGGCGGGGATACAGGTTGGGGGTCATCTAAGAAAGGGAGAGCGAGTCTCCCTGCGCGCGTCCAGGTGAGCAAGAGAGCGTTTGCGTGCTTTTGTAGTTCTTTTATAGGAGGGGGTAGGTAGGGTTGCACAGGAGAGGGCAGGACTTCCTCTTAGTCCTGTTTCCCTGGCAACAGATAGGCAGTGGGGTTTGGCCTTTTGTCCTCCTCACCCACCCCATTTACATTAAGCATCTCAGGTGTGGAGAGGAGCCATTGTGATTAAGGGTATGGATTCACTAAGGCTTCTGCCTGACTGAACACATCCTATAGGGTGGAGTTAGATTATGAACTTTCGAAATTTTAAATCTCTCTTTTCCCAATGTCTCCTTTCTGCCTAATATTTCTATCTTTTCTATTCTACCTCATCATAACAAAGGTATTGGGGAATTATATTGAAAAGATATTAAAAATGAAAGCTGAAGGACCAGAAAGGAGACAGAGAAGGGAGCAGAGAGGGGCTGTGTGGTGGAGAAGGTTGAGAAGGGAGGGTTCATGGCAGATCGGCTTTTCTCAGAGGCATATGAAGCTCCTGTTGAAATTCAAGTGCCCTAATGAAGCGAGAGCAGCACTTGCTCTCTCTGCCGTTTTTGGAGCATGTGCCACTGTAAACCCTCTGCAAGAGCCAAAAGCCAGCTGGGAGTGAGGGATGGAGGGCCAACATTCTGGAAGCTCACACTTGGCACAAGCAAGGACGGAATAGCCTCAGGGTATTAAGAGCCCTCCGTTCATTCCCTCCCTCTTTCATTCTTTATTTCTTTCCTCTTTCTTTCTTTTATTTATTTTTTGCTTGCTCTTTTTTAATCAAATACATTTTTGTTTTTAATTGACACATAGTGATTGGATACATTTACAGGGTATAGTGTGACATTTCAATGCATGTATACAGCATGTAATGATCAGAGCCGGGTAACTGGCCCATCCATCCCCTGCTCACCTTTCTTTCTAAGACTGCAATTGGGATTGCTTGCCCCGAGTTGATCTGCCATCAAAGTGGGCACTTTCTGAGTGTCCAGTGCCGTGGAGGGGGAAGAGCGATGGCTTGGAGTTCGGGAGGCACGGATATAGCCCCAGGATTCGAGTTACCATACACTTGAATAAGCCATTTGCTTTCACAGGACCTTGTATTTATTTATATTTACTTACTTATCTGAGCTATGAAAGGGGAGCCTCACAATGTTATCTTCTCAATATTAGATCACAGACAAGTGAACTATCGAATTTCCTATTGTAGATTCCTAGATCTGAAACAATCTATTGCAGAATTGCAGTTGCGTGAAGAGAGGTAAGAAAGAGAGGGAACTGAGCTCTTCCCCAAGAGAAAGGCGGGAGGAGAGGTGCACACGACACAGTACACATTTACTCAAACTCAAGACCTGAGGTTGGGAAAGAATGGCTGAGCTACCGAAGGACTAAGTTTCATAAGATTTCTTTTTAACAGTGTCAGTGAAACTAAAATTCAGCTGGGAAAGCCTGACTCCAGCCAACAAGGAAGGACTTAATGAGACTGGTAATTACCAGATCTTAAAGTTAAAACAGGGAGTGGAGCCAACGCTGTCTGGCAGATAACCTGAAGTCTTAGTCACGGCACCGGGGTGAAGATGCTTCCATCTGACTGTCGTCCGAGGGTGTCACAGTAACCATGGGCGTGTGCAGGGTAGGTCTCCCCTTTCCCACATACCGTATCAGCACACCAGGGCTATCTCACCTGCACGCTGAAAGACCTGAGTCCTGGGAACAGGGTTAACAGGATTGTCAGCCACCCAGAACACCAGGGAAGGCCAGGGCAGCAAGCAGGGGATACCAGAGGAGCAGGACCCCAACTGTTTTGGTATCCACCCTTTCCTTGTCCCTCCATCCAGAGCTCGCCTCTCGCTGAATTCCTGACTTGTCTACTCTTTGGGGTTGAGTCTTGTGTGGTTGTGTTTCTTTGGCCTGTTGGTGGGAGGAGATGGAAGGACTGGGAAGCAACACAGGCCGTTCTTTCTGTCATTTGGATTTGGAATTCCCATTTTATCTGTCTCCATCATCTTTTGCTAAGTCCCCTGAGGTTGTTTCCCAGTGTTATTCAGAGGCCTTTACAGGATGAGAACTTCTTTTCTTCTTTGGATTCTTATGCATCAAGCTTACCTCAGTTTCCCTCTAAGTCACCCTTCGTCTTTTGTATTTTTTTCAGCACTCAATTCCCTCTTGGGGACTATAAGGGAATAAAAGGAACCAGACCATCAAGAGTTAGCCAGACTGTCTTCTTAATGTAGATAGCACGTGTTTGGTGAAGATCACAATGTGCAGGTGAAAAAGTTGAACTCTGGGAAATTTAGTGTATAATCTCTGCTTTCCAGAGCTCACAATCTAACTGGGGAAATAAAAACTGCTTGTGTGAAGAATTGAAAACAAGAGTTAGTAGCAATTCTACATGACACAAGGCAGATTGTAGTGAATGGCATAGAGATTGCATATTAGACCGGTCAGAAGAGCAGGAGAGAGTTTTCTGAGGGGCCCACTTGAATTCTGATAGAAATAGAATTCAGTTATACCCCTGTGGCCAGAATGAACACCACCTTCCCTCTGCACGGCACCATAAAGTTTACAAAACATCTTGCCCTCTTTAAAGTCTGAATTGTAAGTCAGCCCAGGGAACTGAGGCTCCTCCAGTTACATGGAAGCAGTGGGTCCTGGTCCCCTGACCACAGGATTAGTGCTCTTTCCACTCTAGCTGGTTCTTGCTGAAAGGAGGTGCAGGGAACAATGATCGGGGAAGGGGGTCTAGGAGCCAGACCACTTCAGACAGGGAAGGAAATCTGTTGTATTCCCCAAATGGAGGTGGGGTTCTGTTAGGGAAATAATTGGCCCAAGCCAGGGAGAGCAATTCATCTGCATTACATTTGCTCTCCTCTTAAGTTGGCAGCCCATGGGCCAGATTTATCCTAAATATGTGTGCATTTGGTCTGCAGAGTGGCTAAAATGTGTGCATTAGTTGCCCATGTTTTAAGAACAAGTGATTTCTCTCTCACACACGTGCACACACTCTTAGATTGCTAGATTCTCTTGAATATTGGAATCCCAGCAACAATGAACCCCCATTCTCATGGACACTTTGAGCTGGAAATGTGTAGCAGTTGCCTCTTTAGATGGGGCAGTCGCTCCACAGGGCTTGGCCCCTATTTGTGATGCAGATGGCGGTCCTGTAGGGAAATGTGGTATTTGTTGCACTTTAACATTTGCTACATCTGAGTATTCATTCGCACATTTGTGAGGCAGCTTCGGTGCAGTAGAAAGGGGCAGAAGGCCTGGATTCACGCACAGCTCTGCCTTATATTGTTTGTGTGATCTTAGCTAACACAGTTAACCTCTCCCATCTTGAGTTTCATGATCTCTCTATTGGGCATAATGATACCCACTTCCAGAGAGGTGGTGAGAATTATGTAAGGTGATAAAAGTGTAAGGGCCACCTA
This sequence comes from Glis glis, assembly GCA_004027185.1. NCBI lineage: Eukaryota > Metazoa > Chordata > Mammalia > Rodentia > Gliridae > Glis > Glis glis. The sequence continues at coordinate 5,468 of PVJS01019600.1, forward strand.
TATTGTTTTAATGGTCCCATTTGGAAGTATTCAATATGAGATGCAAAGATAGAGAGCATTGGTTCTATGAGATACTCCTCAACTGGATTTCGGAATCTTTGAATTAAAGGATCAGCAACCTTGTTTGGAACAAAACTGCAATCAGTCTCATGTAACTTGGAGGATGTCATGAACAAAGGCTGCCCCTTCCCTGCCCCATAATCACAGCCTCTGTCCCCAACTTTTCCATTTGAACATGCTCTATATATGTATGTGTATAACTATATAAATGTTTACCCAACTTCCCAGACATCTAAGAGTTCACATAATTCAACATTTGTGTAATTTATAAATTATACACATTTATACATATATATATATGATTTATTTATTTTTTATTTTGGAAAGAATCAGAATTAAAAGCAACTGAAACACTTTCTGAGATCCACTTTCAAGGTAGGACAGTATTTTAGAAAATCCACACTTGGTCAATAGGGAAGAAAAGCAAACCATGCACTGCTCATCCCTGGGAGAGCTCCAAGTGCCTGTTGCCAATTGATTTTAAGATTGTGACAATAATATCGAGGTTCTTTGAAGATGGCAGTGGCCTGATGAAGCTCTTAAAGCAGGAAATCCATACGTGAAGGATTTCTGGTCAGCATTCTCTTTGGACACCACTCTTTGGTTTGGCTTTTGTCCCGGCCGCTGACATGTGGCCACGATGACATGTGCTTCTTGACTCTGTGCTCAGGCGTACAATTCTGTTTCTTCCTCCTCTCCACTCTCCATTCCCGCCCCATCTCCCCCAACCCTGTCAAATGCTGCACTTAAAATGTCATTTTGCCTTTTCATTGTGATTTCTTGGGAGAAGAAATGGGAGCAACCCCCTAAACACTGTCTCAAGACATCTGTCATCTTCTGGCTGGGACAGAAAAACAACATGGTGTTGAGTCTTGGTACACATTTACCCAGCTTCCCAGACATCTGAGAGCTCACAGAATGCAACATTTATATAATCACCATTTGCTCAGGTACGGCCTCCTGCCCCACTCATTTTTAAAGCTTTGCTTTCTGGAAAATATCACCAAGAGGGATGCCTGGAAATGTGAAGTTAATCGCTTTCGGAGGCTAAATAGGTCACTTTGCATCCTTTTCTCCTTTCCTGGGAAACTCAAAGATGTTAGACAAAAAATAGCTCTAGTTTTCATTATGCTGTGTTGAAAATAGGCTGGGCTCTGGCTCGTTTACAAAATGCTAGTCTTTGGACTGAGGCCAAACATGTAAACTTCAGCTTAAATAAATGCTTAACAGGAAAAGCAAAGGGGGAGCCCTGAAGGCCCTGCTGAGGCTGCCGGTGGCCCTTCTCGAAGGCTGGCCTCCTCCCTCAGGTCGCTTTAGCTGGTCTGTTTTCATGGAGACCTGCCTTGATTTGGTGAGCAAGGCTCAACACAATGGATGTCTTGCTGTGCTGAAGCTGGAAGGGAATCTGGCTAGCCATCCATAGAAATGCTAATGAGCTGAGATGAATACTTTGCTTTCCTGATGTTGTTGGAACATATTTTTACATTTCTTCATAATAGGGAGACAGGTGAAGTGTTAGTTCTTGCCAAGCCGCATCCTTGGCTTCTCTAGCCACTCAGCGGTGACCAAGATGCTTTACATCGGGTGACAGAAACACTGTGACCAAACTATAGAGATTGGCTTCAGCCCCTAGCAAAGGTTGCTGCTTCTTTGCATTGTGCCGTGCACTCAGTACACGCTGTGCCGTATCGCGGTAGGTACCCCTAGTTTGTATTTGATCAAGTTGCTTGCCCCACTTGCAACTGGCTTGCCCAGGAAACTGGAGACAGGAAGGAGAAGGTGGCAAGACTTTCCATTTTCACTCTGGCTTTTCCTGATCTCTGAGGAAATGTCATTATGTCAGGAATCTCATGCTTTCAGGGGACTCCAGGCAGTGACCTATCTAGAATGAGTAAAAACTACTAGTTCATTGTTGCTGCCCAGCTCTCCTAAGGAGAAATGCTCTTGTGGAAGACATTATCAAAGTATTGGCCCAAGTTTTTGAGATCCACAACCTCAACAGTTTAAAGAGAAGTTTAAGAAGTTGGAATTTTATTCTTAACATGATGACAGAGAAGGAGAAAGCTTCCTTAAGCAATGAGATTGGACAAAGGCAAGGTCTTGGCAGGATGATCATCTACAGAGGTAGTAAACAGGCACCGCTGAGCAGTAGTTTTCAGACTTCTGTGTCTTAGGGATGGCTGGCCATTCTGATCGTGTGAAGTTATTTGGGTGGCATTCAATATCATGTTCTATCTAGTTATTAAATTAGCCAGAGACGCCAGGAGACAGCTCCTGGGCTGAGGGAGCAGAGGGCCCAGCCCTCCTCTGCCTAATCCTGCCCATTGGCACTTCTGTTCTGAACTTCCAAGATGCCATTGGCATAGTCATCAGGAATGAGCTCCAGGACCTTCTACTTACTCAGGTTGATCTCCATACTTGGCTTTGGACTAGGTGAATGGAAGAGACAGAACACAAAAGATAATTTCTAAGAGGTTGTGTGCTTGCTGGTAGAGGGGAAGAAGAAAGAATCAAGAGACAGGGAAGTTGTGTGGGTAATCATGTAATCATATAGTCTGCTAATTTTTGTAGGTGGATGTGGGAAGTTGAGGAAGAAGAGAGTCTTAGATATTGTTATGAAAGTCCTCTCTTCCTCTCGCTCTCTGTGTGGTACTGGGGATTGAACCCAGAGGTGCTCTATCATGGAGCTACATCCCCAGCTCTTTTTATTTTTTTTTTATTTTGAGACAGGGTCTCCCTAAGTTGCTGAGGCTGGCCTCAAACTTGTGATCTTTGTGTCTTGGCCTCCCGAGTAGCTGGGATTACAGGTGTACATCACTACACCCGGGGAATCCTTTGTCTCTTCTAGACCAAGGTGGTAAAACGTTAATAAGAATGTTAGCTGAGACAAGTTTCTAGAAAGAGACCTTATTCATTTATTCTTTATTCAGCAAAAGTATATTGGGAAATATTGTGAAAAATACTAAATAAGATATAAAACAGTAAGTTTGGGGCTGGGGATGTAGCTCAGTGGTAGAGCGTTTGCCTAGCATGTGTGGGGCCCTCAGTTTAAACCCTAGCACGGCAATCCCACCCCCTTCACCCCAACAACAAAAGCTCACCAAGCTTCTGGCTCTCCAAGAGTATCTGGCCATCATAAGGACATAATCTAGTATGTTACTTAATGCCTCTGCTATAAGAATTCCCCATCAAAAAAATATTTTTTTAATGTAGTCCCAAGAAAGCCTTATCTTTTGTGAAGAGGTGGTCTACATCCCATTTTAGATAAATACGAGAACTATGTGATTTATTGTGCTTCTGTTTCTGCCCTGTAAATCAGTCAAGGTTGATGTACAAGGTTCTAGGTTGCAAGCCATAGAAATTGAGTCTGGCAATCTTAGGCACAAATGAGGAATAATTCGAATTGAGAGGAAATTTAAATCAAAGGATATATATTCAGGGCCAGGCTGTACCACTGACTAGATCAGGGGCATCGGGCAAGTTATTTATCCTTTTCAAATTTTACTTTCCCTACCATTCAAGAAATGTCAGGCAATCAGAGTGGAGTTTACAAAAATAGTTGGAATGTTCTAGTTAAGAGAGCAGATGGGAATGAAGGGAACTCAGGAGAGTGTGGCTCCAGAAACTGCTTCCCATGCTGCCAAGGTGAGGAAGATGTTCAACTGCTCCAAGATGTTGGGTCACTCACTCCAGATTCAAGGCCTGAGAGAAAGCTTCTGATTGGCCAAGCTTCAGGGTGGAGAGCTAGTCCCTTTGATGTCCATGGTGGGAGGGCCAGCTATGCAAGTGCAATGGGGTAGTCTCCAAAAAGAGGATCAGTGGGCTGGTAGAAAGGGTTTGGGTATCTTCTGAGCATCTACTCATGACATGATATTTTTGGCACTTAATTCAATTCAATAACTATGTTCCAAAACAGAAGCAATTTCAAACCCTTCTAAGGTGCTGATGGGCTCTTTCTGCCTTTCTTGGTTCTGATTTTTTTCTTCCTTCCCCTTTCATTACCCTTATTGTACAACCTTCCTTGAATGGACAGCAAGGTGAGATTTGAAAAGAATAAATGAGCTACTTGATGGCTCTGAGCTAGTAAGTGGGATGGCCAGATCCTGAATTTATATCTTTGGATTTCAATGCCAGTCATCTTGTCTTTCCCTATATGTCAAGAAAAGTCCAAAAAGGGCAACAAGGAGAATAAGCTTGGTCTCTGGGTTAGATCCTAGAACTCTCTTCAGGCTTCTGCTTTCACTGAGAGTTGGAAAAGAATCAAAAGCAAATACCAGATGCAAAATGATCAGGAAGCTGGGGATCTTGGATTTGTCCATTTCTCATTCTTTCAGTTCACAAGAGGGCGGGAGTAATAGATGAACATTCAGACTCCAGAGTCCAGCAGACTCAATTTGAAGCTCCTTTCTGCCACTGGTCAGCTGGTCAAGTTACTTTATCTCTTTAAGCCCCAATTCCTTTATGCATAAAGTTGGGAAAATAACAGCAACCTCTTCAGCAGATTGTGATGAAGTTGAAGTGAAAATTGAAAAATACATAGAGAGCCTTAGTCCAGTGCCTGCTCAGTGGTTGGCTGGTATTTTTCTTGAAGACACCATCCAAGAGGGCTGTGAAGGAAAGAAGGATCAATCGGGCACAGATCTCACTGTGAGACCGCTTCCCACAGGCAATCATAGTGCAGGAAATGCTGGGAGGCCTGGAGAACCGGCCAGAAGGAGCACATAGTGAATGGAATCAAAGGTTCAGAAGGCGCGTTGATGAGCATGCACTGGGGCTCAGAAGTGAAAGTTGAATGCAACTGAGTAACGGTGCTTTTCTACTAGAGCCTGTGTGCAGGGGGTAAAGGTGGGAAGAAGAGCAAAGGGATGACTTGGAAGAAAAAAAATCCATGAGCAGGCTTGTCACCAGGCTGACAGGAGCTAGGAGGTAAACAAAGGAGAAGAAAACAAACTGGGACTAATAAGTAAGCAACCAGTGGAGGGATAACACTACCAGCTAGCACAGTGAGTGGCACTGGAGCAGAGGCTGAAATTGGGTCTGAGGTTTAAGATTACAAAAAGTATACACAAACATTCACAGATTTTTCTGATACTTTGTTTTAATGGTTTCCACTCTCAGTGGACTCTCAGGAAGGACGTCAGAAGGTCTCCCATGCCCCTGCTGCTGCCTTGTAGGTTTCACAGTCAAGTTCCAGGGGAGGAGGGGCGAGAAAAATGGTTCCGAGAATGATGGGCACAAGTTGCTGAGTCCTAGGCACCCTGATTGGAGCAGATGCCGGCAAACTGCGAACTGTGTCTAGACGTGGAAATTGTGCTCCTAATCTCTCAGTCCCGTTTTCTCTACATTCTCTGACAACCTGCTGTCTCTGTAAACAATCTCAGCACCAGAGCGGAGCTGGAAACACATGTGCAATCAGCAGCCACAGCAGCTACAAAGGGGGTTACGAAATCTGCTAAAAAATAGCCTGCTTGCCCCATAGGCATGCAAAGCAGCCAGCCAGCCAGGGCGAACGTGTCATGCAGCAGATTTTGCGTTTCAAGAGGCTGCCAGTGACCTGCCAGTGTGGCAGGGACCAAGTAACTCTTGCTGGTCAGAAACTCCCAGTGGGGGTCTGGGCTGGTGGGCAGAGGCTCCCCATGAAGCTCCCACGCAGCTGATGGAGGCAGTGCACAGCTTCCCAAGGCACACCAGCCTCCTGTCCTGCCTGCCCTGAAACTCCTCAGCCCCAGTGACATTTATTTTAGTTAAAATTTTGAGGTCATGTAATGTCGCCTGAGTCAGGAAGCTAGAGTCTGACCCCTGCCCTTAGAATCTCCCTACTGGGGCAGCCTTGGGACTTTTTGATGCAGTGGGCGAACCTGAGGGAGGAAGGTGATTTGTGGGGATGCTTAGAGTGTTGGGAGGGCGGAGTGGAGATGTGTGACCGCTGTCGGGTGAGGGATGGGGCTCTCCCCCAGCTGGGCGATGCCGTGGCTGTCTGTCTTCTCTCACCTACAGCACCTGCTGCTGTGTGGCCTTTGGCCCAGTCACTTCGGGGCTCTTGCTTCAGCCTCCCCTGCCAAGAGGGAAGGCACTCTGCTCTCTGCTCTCGACTTCGCTCCTGAAGGTGAAAGGAGCACCAGGCAAAGGACTGGCCTTCACCTCACTATGTGTCCCTGCAGCTGGAAGTGATAGGATACTGGGTGCAATCGCAGAGGTTCTGGGGAGATTTCTGTCAACGCGGCTCTTTGGGACTAAAGGGATGGGGTGGGTCATCTACCTTCCCGTGGGAAAGCCCTCTGGGCTGGAAGTCAGGAGCCCAGGCTCTGTCATGCTTCTTTCTGCATTACCGGATGTCTCCTGACTTTCCTCATACCAGAAAGGTCACCGGGCAATTGCAGTGGCCAGGCTCAGCCAGCAGGGACGCTGCGGGCAGCATGGAGGGCGTGGGAAAGGCACAAGGAGGCGGCTTGCTCTTCGAGGGAGCCTGGAATGAGCCCTCTACTGCATCCGATCTCCATCCACAGACCCCTTCCCTTTTACCCGCAGCTAGTTGGTCCAGCCTGGACTGATTGTCTGTTGAGAGGAAAGCACCCTTGGGAGCAACATAAATTCTTCAACTCATCGTTGGTTTAGAGATGGAACTGGGCTTGTTCCTCCAGATACATCATGGCTTGTCTTGGACCATCTCCATGGCTGTGTTTCCTACCCTTTTATGGGGAGCACACAATCTTCCAGATGAGGGTGGGTCAGCAAGACCCAGGCAAAGCACTTGGGGTAGGCCACCATATTTGAGGATCAGCCAGGGGACCCCATTGGCCTGCATCTTATAGCTGAATCCACGTTTGTTTTGTAAGGGTGATCTCGTTGAACCTAATGACCTTCTCTCTTTCTTTCTTCTTTTTGGCACTAGGAATTGAACCCAGGGGCATTCTACCTCTGAGCTAGACCCCCAACCCTGTTTATTATTATTATTATTATTATTTATTTTGAAACAAGGTCTCACTAAGTTTCTGAGACTGGCCTTGAACCCGTGATCCTCAGCCTCCCAAGTACTAGGATTATAGGCTCACTCTTTCTTTTGGAGCCATTTTAGGGCAAAGGGAAATGAAGTGCCTGCCCTCAGTGACTTGAGCCATATCTTAAAATAAGGGTTGGGAGGGGACAGGATGACTCCCCTGGAGTCTGGGAGGCAGTTGCTGCCCAGGCTGAGCCCCTGAGATAGTGCCCAGCATACACTGCATGCCGATTTCTCCCCTTTGCATCCTGTATGTGCTTTGGGGGCCTGGGGTGAGGAGATTCTAACCCCTGCTTTGCCATCACATTGGGAACTTCAGAGAAGCCTGTGGAAGACACAGTCTGTCATTGTGACTCCTTCCCATGGGATGTGGTAGTAAGGACACATACCTGTTTAGGTAGGGATGTCACTGCAGTGCCATGTCTGAAACTCCTGCTGCCAGAAAGCATGAAGGTTTTGACCTCCCGAGATGTTTTCTTCATGTCTCATACCAGGCAGCTTGGGCGTGGAGAGCCACCCCCACCGACTTGGCTGCGAAGACCTGGCAGCTGCTCAGGCTGGAAATAGTAGGTGCTCTGCGTTTTAATCGCAGCACGAGCCGGCACTCACGTACGCACACTCTGGTGTGCAAACGCGGGCTGGGAGGTTGTGCCAGGCGTCGGGCTCTGAGGTGAAGCTGGAAGTGTGCTCTGGTAGCCAAGGAGGTGGTGGAGCTGAGGGCCTCCGCCATGTGGGGCTGTCACCTCCTTTTTGCAAGTGGCAGGGGAAAGGGGCCTCCTGAGCCTCAGTGGCCAAGTGTCTTTCCACCTGCAGTCTGGGGCGAGCGTTAGGAAGGAGATGAGAAAGCAACATTTATTGTGTTTTTGTTTTAAAGCTAAACCTTTGTGGTTCTCCCTTTAGCTCCAAGTGCAAATGTTTAAATAGCTGCAGGAAAATAAAAACCTGGAAGCGATGGAGTTGGCAGGAAAGGCAGCAGGTTCTCCTGTCTGCTCCTAATGCCTGTGGCACCTCCTTCTTGCTTTTCCTCTCACTTCTTAGCTGCTATTTCCCATAGCCCTGAACTAGGCTAGCTTGGCATTGACCAATAGTTCTTAAAACATAGGAAAACAAGCAGGCGTGGTGGCACACACTTGTAATCCCAGTACTTGGGAGGCTGAGACAGGAGGATTGCAGATTCGTGGCCAGGCTCAGCAACTTAGTGAGATCCTGTTTCAAAATAAAAAAATAAAATAGGGTTGGGGGTCTAGCTCAGAGGTAGAAAGCCCCTGGGTTCAATTCCTAGTACCACACAAACAAAATAAAACACAGGAAATCATATCTTCAGAGATCTAAACCATGTATAGGGTGATCCAAACTGTATCTACAGCATCCATCCACCTATTTACTCATCCTTATTTGTTTTCCTTGAGAAAACAGATTGCATTAGGAAGGCCATTGTGCAACACTCTAAGAAGATTGTCGTTGATTTATTTGCACTTTCCTCATCATGTCCTCATCAGGAGGCTCAGTGGAGCAGTCCAAAGTTCTCAGGCCTTGGAGAGAGATGGCCTTAGCTTTGAGTCTCAGGTGTGCTCTTGCAGCTGTAGACCTTTGGGTAATTTGCTTAAATCCTCTAGCCTCTTTATTTTTTTTTAATTTTTTTTTTTTTTTGCGGTACCGGGGATTGAACGCAGGGGCATTCTACCTCCGCGCTACGCCCCCGGCCCTATTTTTAATACTTTATTTTGAGACCGGGTCTCACGAAGTTGCAGAGGGCCTCACTAAGTAGAGAGAAAGAGAGAGACAGGGAGAGAGAGAGAGAGAGCATGCGCACGCACGTGTGTGCGCGAGCTGAGGCTGGCCGCGAACCCGGATCCTCCGGTCTCCGCCTCCCAAAGTACTGGGATTACAAGCGTGCGCCACCACGCCCGGCTCCTCTAGCCTCTTTAAACTGAGAAGAATACCTACTTTGCAGGGCTTCTGTGAAGTTTCAATGGCACAGTGTATACCAAGTACCAGGAGCACATTTAGGACTCAGTGAATGGCGATCTCACCCTTTCCTTGAGGTTGTAGCAGTTTTGAGACTCATAATGAAATACAAACATCTGAGAGATAAAGAGAAAGACTGGCCCAGGCACAACACACCATCAGCTCATCCTGTCCAATCAGCTTGACCTCTGATCTCTAGAGCAGGATGCACGTGGGAAGGAGCTAGGCTACGGTGGCATTCATTTCTTATGCCAGTTTAAATCTGCTCCCAGACAAAATGAAAACCGAATGTGTAAACTTTGCTAGAGTCCAAAGTTGGACAAAAGATGCTGAAACAACTCCTTTAAAGTTTATACAAAGTGTTATGAAATGTATTGAATGTATTGAACTACAAATGTATTGAACTACTCCAAAGGCATGGCAAGCTCATTGCCCACTCTATCATTTTAAATTTTCTCTCAAAAGCAGAGAGAGAAGCAGATGGCATCTCATGGCACAGATAGAGCCTGACTAGGAGCCAAGGGACCCAAATTTAAGCCTCGGCAGATGACCTTGGGTAAGTTATTTGCTTTCTCTGCATTTTAGCTCCCTTATCTGTAAAATAAGGATGACAATAGTGACAATAACAATAGTCCTACATGCTGTGTCCGTCTCACACCAGTATAATAAAAATCATCTGAGATTGTGCATTTGAGGCCTGTGGCAACAAGTTAGCACATCATGGCAGGGAGCACATGGCCGAGCAAAGCTGCTCACCTCACAGCTGGAACAAGAAAGAAGAGGAAGAGGAAGGGCTGGGGTCCCACCTTCCCCTTCAAAGACAGGCCCCCAGTGAGGCTCCACCTCTTAAAGTTCCACCACCTCCCTATGGCACTGCGGATCAAGCCTTCAATGCACGGGCCTTTGGGGGACCCTTAGAATCCAAATTATAGCAAACTCATTCTAGCAGATGAACTATGAGCAGAAGCGACGAGTGTGACTTCCATAATGAGGTGATGAAGAACCAGCGTCTTCTGTGATTCTCTACTACTTTGGCCCTGTGCCAAGATGGCAAAGCTACAAGATGGTGGAGGGCTGTTTGATCTGTGTCAGATTTTACGTCAACAAGAAATAACCCTTTATTTGTGTTAAGTCACTGAGATTTGAGGATTTATTCTGGGATTGCGGCACCATATTAGTCACTAGTCCTGGCTAATAGAGTGGACAAGCTTGCTGTTCCGCTCTCCATCACCTCCCTGCTCCTCTGATCTGTCTCATCTTATGTCCATCCTCCCTGTTTGGGGAAAATAGGGATTCTCAGAATTTATCAGGCCGAGCGTGGTGGCGCACGCTTGTAATCCCAGTACTTGGGAGGCTGAGACAGGAGGATCGCAGGTTTGTGGTCAGCCTCAGCTACTTAATGAGGCTCTCTGCAACTTAGTGAGACCCTGTTTCAAAATAAAGAATAAAAAAATTAGGGCTGGGGGTGTAGCCCGGAGGTAGAACTCCCCTGGGTTTAATCCCCAGTACTGTAAAAAAAAAAAAAAAGAAAGAAAGAAAAGCCGGGCGTGGTGGCACATGCTTGTAATCCCAGTACTTGGGAGGCGGAGACTGGAGGATCCGGGTTTGCGGCCGGCCAGCCTCAGTTCTCTCTCTCTCTCTCTCTCTCTCTCTCTCTCTTTCTCTCTCTCTATCTAGTGAGGCCCTTCGCAACTTTGTGAGACCCGGTTTCAAAATAAAGTATAAAAAATAGGGCCGGGGGTGTAGCGCGGAGGTAGAATGCCCCTGGGTTCAATCTCTAGTACCGCAAAAAAAAAAAAAGAAAGAAAAAACTTTATCAGCGATCTCATCCTTACGCAATGACATACTACAGAGTTGCTTTCTTCATTTGAAACTATTGTTTATCACTCAAACTTTTACTTCGTTATTGTTTAGGTCAAAAAAGTTCATTTTGCCCAGCACAGTGTCACATGCCTATAACCCTAGTACTTGACACAGGACAATTGCAGATTGGAGGCCAGCGCCTGGTAACTTAGCAAGACCCTGTTTCAAAATAAAAAATGTAATAGGGCTGGGGGTGTAGCTCAGAGGTAGAATGCCCCTGGGTTCAATCCATAGTACCCAGATCTTGGGAGGCTGAGATAGGAGCATCACAGGTTCAAGGCCAGTCTCAGCAACTTAGTGAGATCCTATTTCAAAATAAAAATAAAATAGGGCTGAGGGTCTAGCTCAGAGGTAAAATGCCCTGGGTTCAATCCCCAGCACCAAAAAACTAAACAAAACAAATCCACAAAAACAAAACAATAAAAAGTTCGTTTTAAGGAAATCTCTCCTTACTTCCCCAATTACCTATCTGCTTTCTGTTCTTGTTGCTTTTTCTCTTGTTCCTTTCAAAGGCAGATGTCCCACCCCAAAGATCCGCTTCTGGAACACCCCCCTCCCCCTGCCCTTTGAGGCTGGGGTCGGTTTTACTCCATGTAGCCATGTACCCAGCTAAAAACTGGTGATTCTATTACCAAAGAAATATCAGCCATTGGTGTTCTTATCTGTGATCTAGATGCTGGCCTCATTTGCAGGAGGCCGAATTCCTCACCCTCAAGCTCCAGGTCAGCATTTCCAGCCTCCCTCCCTGTCTGCCCGGGGGTTCAACCAACCTTGGAGATGAAACTGCCTGCGACTGGACTTACTCTTTCTCTTCCCCCTCCTCTTCCCCCCTGCTGTGTCCCCCTCTTTCTGCCCAGGTCACTATTATCCAGCTCCACCCTGGCTTGACCCGGGATGACCTTTTTGACTCCTCCGTCTTCTCCATTCCACCGTTCCCTAATCTAATCAGCTACTGAGTGCTGTGGGTTCTCTTTCATCTGTTCCCTTCTCTGTGTCTCTGCTGCCGGGGTACCACTTGAAGGTATATACGCGCATTGAGAGGAGACTAGAAGGACATACACTGGACTGTCGATGTGGTTAGTTCTGAGAAAATCCACGGGAGTGAGTGGAGATGATGGGGGATTTCATTCTTGAAAATGCATTATTCTGTATTTTAACATATTTTCTATAATAATGGATTCACATGTTAACTAAATAATGCAACTTTAAAGATTTTGTAGATGTGATTAAATTAAGTGTGTGTGTGTGTGTGTTCTGAGGATTAAACCCAGGGGCATTATATCTCCCAGCTACATCCCCAGCCCCTTTTTACTTTTTTATTTTGAAACAGGGTCTCGCTAAGTTGCTGAGGGTCTTGCTAAGTTGCTGAGGCTGGTCTTGAATCTTCGATTCTCTTGCCTGAGCCTCCCAAGTGCTGGGATTACAGGTGTGCACCACCATGCCCAGCTCAAAAATGAAGTATCTTGAAATGGGAGATAGTCTTGGGTTATACAGGTGGGCCCAATGTAATTTTAAAGGTCTTTAGACAACTTTTAAAAACAGGAGTAGGCTCCCTGTGAGGTAGTGAAGCCTTCACAACTGGAAGTGTTCAGACAAAAGTTGGATGATGCATCAGGGCGCCGTTGGTGTTGCAGAAGGGAGTCTGGAATTGAACGGTATTCTAGAAGCTCTCCTCTGTATCCGTTAGAATTAGATTCAGCTGCAAATGACAGAAACACAAAATAACACAGGCTTAAGCAATATGGAAGTTTATTTCTCTCTGAAGCAAGAGTCCAGAAGGTAATCAACCAGGGTTTGTGAGAGTGCTGCCTGATTCTCAGAGATTTCTCCCGTCTTATCCATATTCTTTTCACATCATGACTTCCACCACATGGTTTAATAAAGTTGTTCAAGCTTCAGCCATCACATTTGCATTCCAGTTAGAAGCAAGAGACAAATTAGAACATGCTTCCTCCCTTTAAGGACAATTCCTGGGAATTACTCAGTCTACTTCTCCATTGTCCAGAACTTGGTGGCACAGGAACACCTGGCTTCGGGGCAGGCTGGGGGAGGCTTTATGGCCATGTGCCCACGTGCCCAGATAAATATTGGGGATTGTAGCTGGGTGTGGTGGTGCATGCCTGTAATCCTGGTGCTTGGGAGGCTGAGACAGGAGGACCGCAGGTTCGAGGCCAGCCTCAGCAAGTTAGCGAAACTCTGTTTCAAAATAAAAAAATGAAATAGGACTGGGGGTGTAGTGCAGAGGTAGAATGCCCCTGAGTTCAATCCCCAGCGTGCGCGCTTACGCTTCTCTCTTTCTCTCTCTCTATATATAGATGTGTGTGTGTGTGTGTGTGTGTGTGTGATTGTGTTACCAAAGAAAATTCAATGAGTCCCAGGGGAAAATTAGCATTCTTTGCCAATGTCTTAACTCTAAGATTTTATAATTTATAATAACTGCTACTTAGTGACCAAAATCAAGTACTAAGCATTGGGCTAGGTCCTCTAATTGTGCTATATTGTTTAATGTTCGCATGCCTATTAGTTAGGGCCAGAACTATTAATATTACATTGAAACTTTGTAAGATTGAATAACATGGCCAAAATTATATTGTTAGGAAGTGGCAGATCCAGGACTTGTGCTGGCTGACCCGACCCCTCAGCTTCTATCCTGTCTTTGCAGTCACAGCTCTCTGCATTGGCCAGGGTCATTTACTTGTAAGCAACACAAAGCAGCTGTGATAGAGTTAAGCAGAAAAGGAGTTTACTGAAATACTGGGTGGTTCATAGGATGATTTGCAAGTGTGGTACACCAAGCTCAAAGCTAGGAGGTGGGAAAAGTGCCTTAGTTCCCCGTAGAACTAGTGGTTTTGGTGTGAAAACCCCCAATGCCTTTTCCCCCAAGGAAAGAAAGATGCCTGTTTCTTGCTTCCCATACCACCAGCTCTCAGGTTCAAGTCTATGTAACCTTTTGGTTGGTACAGTCGTATTCAAGCCCTAGGCCTTACTTGCGAAGGAAGATGGGAAAACCAGTATCTAGCACATTTATCCCCTATAGTGGGAAGCTGTTCTAGTTCCCGCCAAAACACACAGAGTGGGATTTCTCCAGACTGACCTATGACCATCCCAGCATTCTATTTCCTTAACTTAGCTTAAAAAACTTGAGCAAATTAAATTTGAACTAGATTATTTGCAAAAATTTTTGAAACATTTGGTTTTCCCTTGGCCCTTTTTTCTCTTTTGATATTCCGTCAAAAGCAGTGGTATGTTAACTCCTGGCCTCCATAACAGGGATAATGTGGTAGACAGAATAATGATCCCCACCCAAGATGTCTACAACTAATCCCTGGAACTGGGACTATGTTACCCTACATGGCAAAGGGTATGTTGTAGATGTGATTAAGTATCTTGAAATGAGAGATAGTCTTGGATTGTCCAGGTGGGCCCAATGTAATTTTAAAGGTCCTTATAAGGGAAAGAGGGAGCCAGGAAAGTGAGAGTCAAAGAAAGAGTCGTGGTGACTGAAAGAAAGGACCAGAGTGATGCAGTTACTGGAATGAGCCAAGAAACATGGCGGCCTCTGGAGGAGCAAGGAATGGATCCTCCAGGACCTCTAGAAACAATCAGCCCTGCTGACAACTAGCTTTTAGCCTAGTGAGACCCATTTTGGACTTTTGACCTCCAGAACTATATTAAATTTGTGTTGTTTTTAAACCACTAAGTTTTTAGTAATCTGTGGGAAACTAACACAGGATGCAAGTTAAAATGCCGATAAGTCCAGGTATGTACCATAAACGAGTAAGGTGAGCGCTATGGGTAAAAATATTTTTTTGGAAGCCCACTTCAATCTAGCCTTGGTTTTTCCAGTTTTAATAAAGACACAAGTCCAAGAATATTTAATTTTCTTCCTAATTTTACCTGTAAGAAAAATAATAGTTGAAGCATGGTGATGGACATGTGACTTTAGTGGGAGATAGGGAGTCGGGAGTGGTGGGGCCTGGGGCGAATTGGAAAGTAAATAAGCTGCTGAATATGAGTGAGCTGGAGTCACTTGTTACCGTGGAGAATTTGGATCTGGTGTTTCTGATTTAATTCCAATACACTATTTTGTTGTCTTACAAATGAGCTGTTCAATATGTATCTTCAGGCAGTGGCCTGCTGTCCTTGGCTCTAGAATGATCTAATTGCCCACCTTAGAGTGTTTTCCAGTTGAGTTTTTTATATATTTTTTAATTTTTGGTTTTGCAATTTGGGGGTGCATGGGGTGGCAGACATTCTGCTCTTGAATCCACCCTTGCTCCCCTCCCACCCAGACACACACCATTATAACAAGAGACTGACTTGATGTTTAGCTGTATTCTCTCTCTCTCTCTCTCTCTCTCTCTCCCTCTCTCTCGCACTTTACAAAGCATGAACAGAAATCCTTTGGAAATCCAGGTTTAAAAGTGATGCACTGCCTAAAAAATTCTCCACACATTTTACAAACCCCTTTTTTCCTGCTGGGATGATGCTCAAGGAGATCTGTAAGCACACAAACAGTCAACAAATATTTGTTGAGCGTCTAGGAGGATTGAGGCTGTGCTGGAAACAGCAGCTCCTCCTGAACATGCCACTCAGATGGAAGGGACAGTGTGTCTTGGGGAGCCAACACCTGGCCTAATACTTCTTGAGGAGTTGAGACACAAGACAAATCTCCATGCCAGCAAGATATTTGCTCAGACAGCTGAGCAAATGTAGTATTTACATCCCTTCTGCAATCTTCCGGTTTGTCTTTTCGCTACAGGACTAGTAATCGTTGGGTAGAAGACTTCTTTGGCAGCTTGGAGCTCACTTCACTTGTGGCCAGACCGCCACTTGTGCTTAAACTGGCAGTGGCTTCCAATGGACAGGTGAGCCCAATCTCTCTGTGGTTCCAGGGAGTGACCAGGTGAACGTGCTGCTTTCCAAGCGCCTCAGGTCTCCAGTTACCATGACCGGGCTCTAAGTTGATGAAACTGTGCCAAGTGGAACCACATAGGAGAGGGTCTGTATTATGAGTTCCAATTTATTCCGCCCCATTCTCCTGGCAGCTGGATCCATGCTACACACACGGTGGGCCTGTGGGCCTGAGGTTAGTGCTAGATGAAAATGATCATTGTTGTTGGAGCTAAAATGTATCAAATACTTACTCTGTGTGAGGCATAATGCCGAGTTTTTTCGATTATCATTTTATCCTCATAGCAACCACTTACAATAATTATTATTGCTCTCAATTTACAAACAGGAAAAATGAGGCTCAAGGTCACACTTCTGCTCAGTGGCAGAGCTGTGATATGAGCCCAGGAATCCATTCATGTCTACATGCCAGCTGGGTACAAACCCTAATTAAAACCTGTGGTACTAGTTTTCAAGGAGTCCTAATGCAGTTTTGAAAACAGGTGTGCCTTAATTTGTTTAATTAATAAGCTCCTGAAAAACTGAATCTAAAAATGAGTACGAAAATCTTAAGGGCACAGGGCATGTCTTTGTAACAGTTACAGCGTTTGGCACTGTGCCATGCATATAGAAGGTCCAAAACAAACATTTGTTAAATGAATGGATCAATGAATGAAACCATTGTAGAAGTTCATTTGAATTTTGAATGTACTCAGATCAGTGTTTGACGAGACCTGCAGGTTTCCTGATCAGAGTATAGGGGCTGATATGATTTATTCAAAGTTACCTATAAGTGGCATTAGTGCATAGAAATCTGTCCAGAGGAGGCTGAAAAACCAGGCTTTTATCTAATTCTTTGTAGTGTTATGTATTGTTTGAGCTTTTAAAAACTGTAGGTGCATCTGTCTTAGTTTGGGCCCCATTTGAAGCAGAGCCTCGTAGACAGGGACTTGAAGTAGTTGATTTGGGATGTGATCCAAGGAAAAGAAATGAGGGAGAGAAGAGATGGAGGGTGATAGGGAGGAGGAAAGCCAATGTCGGAGCACATATGAGGTTTCAGGAGTGGATAAGGTAGCTCCTTGCCATGGCTACTGGCCCAGAAGAACAGGGGGCGGGAGCATTACTCCATTGGTCCCCATTCTTCATTGGCATAAACACCCCCACCTTCCCAGGTGCTTTGTTCTGCTCTTTAGGGCCCGTCAGGCCCTTGTAGCATCTGAAAAGGCCCCAAGTCTAAAGGCAGAAAGAAGCCTGGCTCACACTTAAAGTGAGACACTGTCAATGCCAGGTGAGTCAGATCTCCTGGAACTGCCCACCACAGTGTCTAAAATCAGAAGTGGATGAGAGACATGAAACAGGAGGCGTTTACTACAGTATCGTTTTTTAAATTGGTGCAAAGTCTCCCTCCTCACCATGGCAGGCCAAACTGAAAAGATACAAGGAGGAAGACAGGATATTTTCTCACTTGTCAAATAAGACTTTGGACTGGATCAGGAGTTACAAATTGGTGGCCCACAGTCAAATCTGTCTGAAAAGTCTGTATCATTTGCACAAATCATTTCCAAATCTAGATTTCTGGCATTTCTTAAAAATTTAGAAGGCTTGACATGTTGGGCCTACATTGTCTTATCACAAATACCAGGTGGGATGGCATAGCAAGTGCCCCTTTACTAGGGCACACCCTTTCCTTTATCCCTGGCCTCTTCAGCCTACTTGAGTTATTTCTGTTACTGTCCAAGCTCCACTGTAATTGTTGGAGCTTCTGAACTCTGATCTATAAGATTCTACCTGGCTCTGATGAGCTGTGAGACCGTGAGCAGTCTTGCGTGTTGCTGATACAGGGTTTTGGCTTCCCAATAGCATCATAGCAGCTAGAAACCTTTGACTTCCTAATCAAAGATACATCTTCTCCTAGAGATTCTCTTTGGGCAAATCAGACCATTTCTTTGCAGGCTGGCTTTCTGATTTTGAAAACAAGGACCTCAATGTCTCTGATCTAGACCATGGACATGAAGAAAAATGCTTTTTGTAGCAGGGGACATCTGAAATTTGTAGCCACGAGAGAGAGAGAGAGAGAGAGAGAGAGAAAGAGAGAGAGAGAGAGAGTGTGTGTGTGTGTGTGTGTGTGTGTTACTGGGGATTGGGCCCACGGGCATTCTACCTCCAAGCTAAGCCCCCAGCTCTTTAATTTTTGTTTTGTTTTGTTTTGAAACAGGGTCTTGCTATGTTGCTGAGAGTCTTGCTAAGTTGCTGAGGCTGGTTTCAAACCTACAATTCTCCTGTGTCAACCTCCCACGTACTGGGATTACAGGTGTGTGCCACCATGCCTGGCTTAGAATATCATTTAATCTCAGGGATTCCCATACCTGGCTGCATATCAGGGTTACCTGTGCTATTTATAAAAATGCAGATTCTCAGGTTCTAAGTCTCTCTAATTTAGTAGATGTGGGCCTAGCAGGTGGGCCTCAAGAATCTTTATTTTTAATCAGTTTCTCAAGTGACCTCTGAATGCAACCAGGTTTAGGAACTGTACTGGTTTCTTTCCATCGCTCCCTACATTTAGTTCTTTGTTTATGGGTTATATGCTTCTAAGCTCCAAATGTATGTGAGATCATTTCTTCTTCATCTTTTTATCAATTTCCACCCTTTTGTGGTAGTACCAAGCACAGTGCTCTCAAAGCCTGTGCACTCAATGAATGTCTAGTGAATGAATGATTGAAGGAGTGAATAAACATAAACATAACAATAAATGAATGATTGAAGGAGTGAATAACTTTCTACTTAAAAGGTGAAAGACATGAACATCCAAAATCATTCTCTAAATCATTTGATTTAGAGAATTTTTAAAATAAATATGGTGTCAAATAAGTCAGAGAGAGGAAGAGTTCTAGCTTTATCTTAGGAGGGTTTTGCCTTGGGGATATTAAGAAATAAACGATTCCTTCTAAAGAGAACTTAACACTTTTCATCAAAAGACAGATTATTCCCCCACCTCAAGCAGTGTATGGGAGTTATTTGTACCATATTTCAAAAATGGCAAATCGACTCCATAGAAAAGGAAACTTTCTAAATTATGCTGAAATTTTGCCTTGAAATATAAACCTTAAAAGAATAAGACCAGGAACTTCTTTCATACTAGGAGATAGATGTGATACAAATTTAATTTATGCCGTTATGGTTTATTTATCAGGTGCTCTGCTTCCAAAGAGTTCAAAAAAGCATATGGCTGCAGAGTGCCAAAAAGAGGCAAGGCCATTCCTCAGTTAATTTGGATTCTGAAAGGGGAAAATCCAGAAAATTTTGGCTCAAAGAAGATCTTGGATCTTATATGGCTGTGAACCTGCCTTTCCTTGAGGCCCTCTGCCTTCCTCTAACTCGTGTGGTTGGGGCCCTTCAGAAAGGCTGCAGGTGGGTGGGATGGAGAATCCGGTTGCCTTGAACTTGATTGACTGTGGCCTACTAGGCCCAAACCAGCAGCCTTGGGCAAGTTTGGCACTGTCTAGAATGCTTAGGGACCGGTTTCCCTAAGTGCTCAAGGGTCCTTGTTCATGAATGTTGCATGAGATTTTTTTTGGCACCCGTAATGATTTCTGTCTTGAGCTCAATTAGAATAAGTTTATAAAATCTCAATTAGAATAAGTTTATAAAACCTGTGCTTTGCATCACTGGCACCTGCAATTTGTTTTTCATTCTCTTCTTCCTAAAAACAAACAATAAGGTTATAATGCAATCAGCTGTTCAACTTAATGTTGTACAGACAAAGAAGGTAGGCACTGAAAGTAAACCATTGGTGGTTTGTGGGAGCACCCTGCAATAACTTGAAATGTTCTCTGTTAGCTGAAAGCCCAAAGGGTATGAACAGTGAGTGGGAATGCCAGTGAGTAAAAACCCACATTGCACAAAGGATGCATTACGGAAATTAAACTGGACTATGGACTGATCAGATTAGACACATCGGCCTCAGCCCAGTTGTCTGTAAAGTATGGAATTATGGCTACTCATTTTGCGCCTGATTTCTATATCTATTAATAAATATTATAGCTGCTGCTACTACATCTATCATTACTATTAAATCTGCCCTTACTGTTGTTATTGCCTAGCTCCGTCCAGCTAAGCAGGGAACCTGAGATTTGTCATGGGAATAGACCCAAGGACTCTGACTAGTTTTGGACAAAGCCATGAGAGATTTGATGAGATGTTAATTTATAACTTGTGCAGTTTATGGTCCTACCTGATAAGTATATTGAAAGAAGGCAGCATTCGATCAAAGGTTGGTAGAATAGGGAAGACTTTAAACAAACAAAATCTTAAGAATGGAAGAAAAGCCTGTGGGAGGTGATAGGGGAATAGAGGTTGTAGACCTGAGAAGTCGAGGGGTATGTCACTTCACCCTCCTGCTTTCAGTAGTGAGACCACTCCATTTTGAGGGCAGTAATCCAATAACTCTTAATAGGGTCCCAGGGGTCCTCCTAGGGTTATGGGCAAGAATGCAATTGGTGTCCTGGCCAAGGAGCACTTCTGTCATTCAGAGACTTGACTTTGCTGAAGAAGTGTCTCCAAAATTGTTAGAGAAGAGACTTGAAAACAGTTTTGGATGGCAAATGATTTCTTTATCAGGTAAGCATCTTTTAACAATGAAAAGATTCAGAATCATTTTAGAATTGAGAATCAAATTTATACTAATACAATATTGGATACCTGATAAGGATATTGATGTTTTAACAATTTTTATATTTTAAGAATTTTCATAAAGGTGAAAATTTCAGCCTGAAAGCAGCAACAAAGGAAATCTGACACCATGATGCTCAATTTTTTGGTGGCCATCAAGTGCTCCTCTTTGGCCATGCTGTCTTGGTTATCCCTGAGATATGAGAAATGCCAGAGGTAAGACCTCACTTGTAAGATAAGCTAATCAGTTCGGCTCTCCTTCCTCTAAATCTAGCAGTCCATTTCATTGGTTAAAATAATTTTTTTCCTTTTTATTTTTTGCAGTACTGGGGATTTAACCTAGGACCTTACACTTGCTAGCCAAGTGTTCTACCACTGTGCAGTTTATGGTACTACCTGATAAATATATTTTTACTTTTTATTTTGAGACCTGGTCTCACTGAGTTGCCCAGGCTGGTCTTGAACTTCTGATCCTCTTGCCTCAGCCTCCTGAGTAGCTGGAATTGTAGGTATGTGCCACCATGACTGGCTGAAAAGAAAATTTGTAGGAATAATGATATAATTTATACTAGGAGATTATTTCAAACAAGTTAACTGTCTAAGTAATATTTCAGAGAAGCCAGGTAGAGATATGCTATGGCAGACACTAACTGCCATTCCATTTGGTCTTTCTACAGCTGAGAAATTCTCTGACAATGGAGTTTAGCCTAGAATTCATACCTTCCCCTCTGCAAAAAATAATGTTTTGATGGCTGTCAAGCAGAAGAATGCCAAAGGTATTCTAAAAAGTGAGTGTGATGGGATGATCTATTGGGCCCCAGGAGTGTCCATAAGACTATAGCCTTTTTATCTTTTATTTTTATTTTATTTTTGTGGTACTGGGGATTGAACCCAGGGGCATTCTACCTCCAAGCTACACCCCCAGCCTTATTTTGTTATTTTTTATTTTGAAACAGGGTCTCACTAAGTTGCAGAGGGCCTCACTAAGTAGCTGAGGTTGGCTACAAACCTGCGATCCTCCTGTCTCAGCCTCCCAAGTACTGGGATTACAAGGGTGCGCCACCACGCCTGGCCATAGCCTTTTTATTTTGTATCCTGGGAAGTTGTTGAATGGGATAAGGTTGAGCTATGATAATAAAATGAGTTGAGATACTTCTGATATTGTTCTTTGGACATTTTGTAGTTCAGAGTAAGAGTTATCAACCTTCACATTTCAGTGTTTAAAAGTCTAAATATTGTACATATTTTAAATATTAGACAATGGTAAGACACAAATCAAGCTGACTGATCATGTTTCATCTAGTTAGTCAATCACATTTGTTGGACATAAAACAATGTGTTAAGCACTTTGGGAAGTAAAAGAAGGAAGATGAAGGTCTTATCCTGGAATGTAAGCAATGGAGTTATCTGAGACTTTGTTCCAGATGTTAGTCCATTTGGGGCACCTGGATTGTAGCTTACCTGGGAAAGTGGACCATTGCTTTCATCTCCACTGGGATTTACCCCATGCTGTGCACATGCTGCCTTCCCCAGGGGAGCCAAGCTAGTCATTCTGTTTTCCTTGGGGGAGAAGCAGCATATTTATTTCTCCCCATTTTGCTGAGGGAAAAAGTGAGGCTACATGAATTGTAAAGGTGCCTAGGGATCAATTCATCTGATTCTAAAATCTTAAGATTCCCATGCAAGTAACAGAGGGAAAAGGGTTGTAAATGACCCCTGCGAGGTATTAGGGCTCCATATGAGGGCCTCTTTATATGCTGTTCTTCCTTGAAGAGTGTTGAGAGTGTGTGGAGTGAGGTCTCTGTGCAGTTATGAAAAAGACAAATGTTAAAGACATTGGTGAGCTCTCTCCTCCCTCCAGTGCCTTTTCAAAGTGAGTTTTAAAGTCATGTGCTGACTATCTCAAAAGCCACAGTAAAAGGAAAAATAATCCCCTCAGACAATAGACATATTTGGTGGAATTCTTGAGAGGAATGTGATAATTTTAAAACTGAGAAGAACAAACATAAATATTTAAGGAATGATAAGCTCTCCCAGTGGAAACCTCTTTCCCTCCCCAACATGGTACGTGATCGCCTGCAGGCGTTTTTAGTCAAAGAAGCAATCTGCATCTCTATCTGAGTATGTCTGCTAATTTATGCCTGTGTGATTAAGATCTTTATTGGAAATTGTGCAATATTAGGATCAATAACCAGGGACTTTGGAACAGTAGCATACACTAAAAAATCCCTCCTGTGGGGCGATGTGCACTCAAAAAGAACACACATCCCTCTGTCAATTAGGCATTTAGGTTCATGGCCTGAGAAAACAATGAAATCAGTCAGGTATTTAGCAAGGGGGAGTGTGATACAATAAAAATCTCTCATAATGAATTTAGCTCAATTCATTTGGAAAGCAAAGGGTAGAGGCCAAGAGAAAGACAGAACGGCTGTGTAGTTCAGACCTCTCTAAGAAATAATAAATGGCCTTATTGACTATGTCTCAGAACAGCTACCTAGACTGTTTCATTCCAATTGTACCATAACCAAGATTCTAAAAAATAATTGAGAGCAGGATTCAGATGAAAAAGAAAAGAAAAAACCACCTACATATATATTTACATTTACTTTTCAGGGCATATTTTTGTCTCTTCACTTCTTTTTTTTTTCTGGCTTGTCTTGTTCTCTGAGAAAACCTACATATATCTCCAACGGGAAGAGAGGGTGAGGGAGAATGTGGGAAATGTTTGCTTTTGTTCCTTTATGCTTGAAGCTGCTCTGCCCCTGAGATGCTTATAGGATGGAAGAAAATCCTTTATATAGGATGCATAGGCCAGACACTGCCCCACCTTCCTCCCTGCAGACCCTCTTTTTTAAAAAATGGATGCACTATGATTATACATAATAGTGGGCTTCACTGTGACAGATTAATATATGCACATAACATAATTTGACCAATTCCATTCCCTAGTACCTCCCCTTTCCCTCTTCTCTTCCCTCCCCCGGTCCCCTTCCCCTACTCTATTGGTCTCCCTTCTATTTTCTTGAGATTTCCCTATACACTTTTTTCCCTCTGTTTTGCCTCTAATTTCTACATATGACAGAAAACATACAACCCTTGACTTTCTGAATCTGGTTTATTTTGCTTAACACAATGCTCTCCAGTTCCAACCGTTTTCCTGCAAATGACATAATTTCATTCTTCTTTATGACTCAATAAAACTGCATGTATACCACATTTTTTTGTGTGTGGTACTGAGGACTGAATCCAGGGGCACTCTACCACTGAACTACATCCCTAGCCCCTTTTTATTTATTTTTTTTTATTTTAAAACAGGGTCTTGCTAACTTGCACAGGCTGGCCTCTAACCTGCACAATCCTCCTGTCTCAGTCTCTCAAATACTGAGATTCCAGGCGTGTGCCACCATTCCAAGCTATACCACATTTTAAAAATCCAATTATCTGTTGGCAGAAACCTAGGCTAGTTCCATAATTTGGCTATTGTAAATTGCGTTGCTATAAACATGGGTATGTATCTATCACTATAGTATGCTGACTTTAATTCTTTGGAATAAATACCAAGAAGTGGTATAGCTGGGTCCTAGTCTTTTGAGGAACCTTCAGACTGGTTGTACTAATTCACAATCCCACCAACAGTGCATAAGTGTTCCTTTTCCCCCACATCCTTGCCAGCACCTATTATTATGTAATGATTGCCCACAGGCCGTCTTTTAACCCCACCTAATCACTTCCCACCACCCTTTGCTCTGACAGTTGATTAGGTTGTGAAGTGTTGCTATGGCAGGATATACTGCAGTGTCCTTCTCATAGAGTAGCTATAAAAGGAGAAGTGGGTTAATGTTTGAAGGGCTGCCAAGGACCACTGAGCTCCCTAAAGAGGTCTGCCCCGAATCTTTAATTGTTGCTTTTCTGGTGTTTCCAATTTCTTTTCAGCATAAAAGCTTTGAATTCAGAAGGTCTTGAGGTATTTTTACTTCTAGGAGTTCCATCAGTGCAGGCTACTAGACCTGAGGCTCACGATCACCATTTTAACACCATGAATGGATATGTGAATGGATACACCTAGTATACAACCACGTGTGCTTCCAGGCAGGCACAAAGCGAAGGTGAGGAGGAGCTATCGCAGGCTCAGCCATGGTGGCAACAGTATAGACTGGCACTGGGCGTGGTGGCGCACGCTTGTAATCCCAGTACTTTGGGAGGCGGAGACCGGAGGATCCGGGTTCGCGGCCAGCCTCAGCTCTCTCTATCTCTCTCTCTCTACTTAGTGAGGCCCTCCACAACTTCGTGAGACCCGGTTTCAAAATAAAGTATAAAAAAAGGGGCCGGGGGTGTAGTTCAGAGGTAGAACCCCTCTGAGTTCAATCCCCGGTACCAAAAAAAAAAACAGTATAGACTGGATTCATGTGAGGTGAGACTGGCCCTGAACCCGGATCCTCCAGTCTCTGCCTCCCAAAGTACTGGGATTACAAGCGTGTGCCACCACACCCAGCTTTTTTTTTTTTTTTTTGTATGGAGAATTGAACCAGGGACATTCTACCTCCAACCCCAGCCCTTTTTATTTTTTATTTTGAAACAGAGTCTTGCTAAGTTGCTGAGGCTGGCCTTAAACTGGCGATCCTCCTGTCTTAGCCTCCCAAGTACTGAGATTACAGGCATGCACCATTACATCCCTCTCCCAACTCTGTTTAGTGATATCCTGTTGGGAGCTTAAAAATGACCATGGAGGAAGTATTTACACCATAGAATTTGGCAAAGGCCCCACTGATGTTGTTAAGCATTTACCAGCACATCACTGTCTTGAGCCCCTCCATTTGAATGAGCAGACTAGCTTAGTGTTTGTGTTGTTGTTTGTTTTTTATATTTTTGACATATAATATCTGTACATATTTATAGGGCACAAGATGATTTGATACACATATATAGTATATAAGGTACAAATCGGGGTAATTAGGATATCTATCACCTTGTATATTTATCATTTTTTTGTGGCAAGAGCATTTTTAAAAAACCTCTCGTAGCTATTTTGGAATATATAGTACATTACTGTTAGTAGAGTCACTCTACTACACAATTAGAACACTAGCACTTAGTCCTCCTATCTTGGAACTTTGTGCCCCTTGACCCTTTCCCCATCCTCCCTACTCTCTGGTCACCACTTTTCTACTCTCTACTTCTATGTGGTTGACTGTTTTAGAGTCCACATATGAGTGAGTCTGTACAGTATTATCTTTTTGTGTCTGGCTTATTTAACTTAATGTTCTCTAGGTCCATCTATGTTGTTGCAAATGTCAAGACTTCATTCTTTTTATAGCTGAATGGTATTTCTTTGTGTATATATGCCACATTTTACTCACCCACTCATCTGTTGGAATTTAGGTTGATTCCAAATCTTGGTTATTGAAAATTGCTGCAGTAGACATGGGTATGCAGATATCTCCTCATATACCGATTTCATTTCCTTTGGATATGAGCCCAGTAGTGAGATTGCTGGGTCATATGGTAGTTCTATTTTTAGTTTTTGGAGAAACTATACTTTTTAAAAAAAATAATGACTGTACTAATTTGCATTCCCCCTAACAGCATATAAGAGTTTCCCTTTATTTGTATTTCTTCTTTTGAGAAACTTTTTTTCAAATCTTTTGCCCAATTTTTAATATCAGATGATTTGCTTTCTGCAGTTGAGATCTTTGAGTTCCTTTCATATTTTGAATATTAATCCCTTATCCGATGCTTCGTTGGCAAAGATTTTCTCCTAATCCATAGGTTGTCTCTCCACTGTGCTGACTGCTTTCCTTGCTTTGCTGAAGCTTTATAGTTTGATGTAATCCCATTTGTCTATTTTTGTTTTTGTTGCCTGTGCTTTTGAGATCCAATCTAAAATATTCTGTCTAGACCAGTGTCATGAAGCACTTCCTTTATGTTATCTTCTAGTACTTTCACAGTATTTAGTCTTACATTTAAGCTTTTAATCCATTTTGAGTTGATTTTTATAACAGATGAGAGATAGGGGTCTAGTTTTATTCCTCTCCATATGAATATCCAGTTTTCCCAGCACCATTTATTAGAGAGACTGTCCTGTCCCCAATGTGTGTTCTTGGTGCCTTTGCTGGAATTGGTTGGCCATAGATGTGTGGGTCTATTTCTGGGTGTTTTAGTCAGCATTCTCAGACTGTGACCCAAACACATGACACATAAGACTTAGAGGAAGAGGGATTGATTTGCTCACAGTTCTGGAGATTTCAGTCCATGTTAGACTGTCTCCCAAGCAGGAGCCGAGGTCGCAGGTCCTCAGAGCATCATACAGAGGAGCAGAGAGGAAGGGTGAAAGCTTGTTTGCACTCATGGTGACAGAGGGGAGAGAGAGGCTGCAGCGGCCAGCCCAGGAAAACACTGTCCCTAGCCACATCCCCAGGAACCCTATCCCCTCAGCTATGTCCCATCGCCAAACATGGCTGGATAGCTTAATACATGAGCATTGAGGACATTTTAAATCCAAACCTTAATGCCAGGTTCTCCGTACTACTTCATTGGTCTATGTTTTGTGCCAGTACCATGTTGTTTGGGTTATTGTTGGTTTGTATGAGAACATTAGTTTAGCCTGAGAAATTTGTTTTTCCCTGAACAGACTTGCCTTTTGCCTTAAAATCCTTGCCACTCCACCCACCTCTCATGTCACTCCTGTTCTGCTTGCCTCTGGCTTCAGTTCTCTCTCCTCTCTTGATTTTTCTAGCACTTTCTGTCTGCATAGTCTTTGGACACTCACTCTTTACCTTGTGGGTTTTTGTTGTTGCCGTTTTGCTGTATTCCCTGTACCTTCAACTAGAAGGTGAGGGTAGGGAGAGTTGGTACTGTGAAGGGCATCAGTAATACTGGTAACAAATGAGAGATGGGGTGGTTCTACAGAGTGCCTAGCAACACAGGAAAATGACTGGAAAGGCATATTAAAATAGTTTGAAATCTGGTGGTAACATCTATTCAGGATAAATGACATAAGAGGAGGGCTTTATGGGTCTCATTCTGAAAATGTTTAAATGTTCTTATGATGGGTCTTCCTTATAAGGCTTGGTTTGTGAGTTTTGTTTTTTATAAATCATCATAGTTGGTTCACAGTCAGTGCTGCTTAGGAATTAACTTATCCATGGATAGGAAGAGATGGTGCAAGGAATAAATTGGAGCAAGAAACCCACATGCTGCACATCCCGGGAGATGAGCAGAGTTCTGGAAGGGGGAAAGGAGAGAGTAGTGGCTGCCTCTAACAGCTTCTGCTGTTCACCTGCCAGGTGTGGGTTAACAAGACATTTTCCCTTAGCTTTTTTTTTTTTTTTTTTTGCGGTACTGGGGATTGAACCCAGGGGCGTTCTACCTCTGCGTTACACCCCCGGCCCTATTTTTTATACTTTATTTTGAAACTGGGTCTCACGAAGTTGCGGAGGGCCTCACTAAGGAGAGAGAGAGAGAGACAGACAGACAAAGATAGGGAGAGAGAGCAAGAGAGCTGAGGCTGGCTGTGAACCGGGATCCTCCGGTCTCTGCCTCCCAAAGTACTGGGATTACAAGCGTGAGCCACCACACCCGGCCCTTAGCTTTTTTTTTTTTTTTTTTTTTTTTTTTTTT
>PVJS01019601.1:0-33528 GCA_004027185.1 Glis glis
TGATCTCCACAGTGGTTGAACTAGTTTGCAATCCCACCAACAGTGTAGAAGAGTCCCAATTTCCCCACATCCTCGCCAACATTTGTTGTTGTTAGACTTCTTAATGCTTGCCATTCTAATTGGGGTCAGATGAAATCTTAGAGTAGTTTTGATTTGCATCTCCCTGATTGCTAATGATATTGAACATTTTTTCATGTATATGGGCAGGTTTTTTATTTTTTACCATAAGCTGAACATACATGTGTCTTCATCATCAAAGTCCTAGTGTTGTTCACAAGTGAAAGACAAGGAAGCAGGGAAGCTTACTCAACTCTCTTGTCTGGGGAAACACTATTTCCTCATCATATATCCAAATCCACGTGGGGAGCGGGAATCAGCTGACACTCATCACTTTAAATTTGCATCTGGAAGGTTCCTTTGGTACTTTCCCATTTGCCTTACAAGGTGGAAATACCTGGTGATACTTGGTATTAGAGTGTGATGTCATAATAAAAATGACCGTGTCCACCACATTAGGTTTCAATTGGAAAACCTTCATCGGTGGATACCCACTGGGTGGGTGCGGTCATTTTGGAGGCAGAGTGACAGTTGTTCAACTCCTTCACTGTGAACAGTGATGCAGAAAAGCATCATTCTATGTCCAGGCCCCTGTCTATCTGCTAATCAATCCTGACTGGCAGGGCGAAGCTTAAAACTGGGAGGCACAGTGCTCCCAGAGTGCCTCTCACACACACACGGTGAGGAACAAGAGGGAACTTGCAGTCTTCTTGTGTTTTTCAGAAAAGCCAGCCCAGCCCTTCCACTTGGAGGTATTTATGGGAGGAATGCAGCAGGAAGACACACACACACACACACACACACACACACACACACACACACCCCAAATCTAAAAAGCAAGGGACTTCAGAGGTGGAGATAGGGACCGAAATCCCAGCTCAGAGCTTGCAAATCCTCAGCAACCAAACAGCATCCCTCTGTGTGCCTCGCCCTCATTCATGAACAGTCAACAAAGCAACTGCAGGTGATCTTGGCTGATGCCGCAGAGGCCGCTCAGATGGCCCGGCCCCTGCAAACGTATTCACCACCTCATTAAAGCAATTTCAAAATCAATTCTGGATTTGACAAGCCGTCAGTACATTGTTGCTTCTCTGTGACAGGAGTGACATGTTAACAGCAATTAGACTTTTGCACACGCACGTTGGAGCCTGCTCAGCATATTCTTTATTAGAAGAGCCTAAAAAGCATGATTATAATCATCTAACCTGGGGTCATGGACACATGCTCTATGATCTCTGCCTCTGTCACAGTCCCCTTGGTGAAATTTTGCCTATTGTCCATAGAGATTAAAAGGAAGTGCTTACCCCAGATGCGATATTGGAAAATCAAAGGTCAGAGCAAAGCTTGTGGTAACCTCCATGTTTTTTAATACAGTGATAGGAGCAATCAGATTAGCATGAACGGATATTGCTCCTTCTAACAGATGGAGCAGGATTCTTATGCAAACGAGGAGGGCAGGCTAAAATAATTCCGTGGCAACATTCTGGGGCAGGAGAGGGGGTGCTAGTCGGAGTAGGCCTGTGCTCAGACAAGGTGGATGGCAAAGACTGGACTCCAGTTCCACAGAGGGGAATCCTTCATCTCATAAAAAGCCACTTCCTTCTCTAATAAAATCAGTCTCTTCTGCTCGGAATAGCTACCTTTGTAGCCAGCTTTATTGGGCAATTGAGGGGAAGCTACTGAAGAGGGGTAGTATGTCATCTGATTTCCCAAGCCCGAACTAGCCAAGTGAGATCTAAACAAGCCTCAATCTCACCAGACCCCATTTATATCTGGGGTTCCCTGAAGGGAGTCACCCATCGTGCCCTGGAACAGTTCCCTCTGGTCTTTTCTTTTGATTTCTATGTTGAGGGTTACCATTTTTGGATAGTTTTATGCCCAGGGTCCAGTGTAAGCAAATCTCACATCCTACAACAGCCTGAATGTAAGGAGTTTTCTTATTCCCACTTTGAAGCTGGGAAGATAGGGGAGCAGCCCGGGTCAGTGAGTTGCCCCAGCTGGAAGGCAGGGTAGTAACTCTGGAATTCTGGCTCTCAGCTTCCTGGGTTAACCATTACCCTCTGTTGTCTCTTCAACCAAAGTCAGTCTCCACCCAAGGGGGCTGCATCTCCAAGCTCCCAAAGTTGTCAAATCTTTAGCATTCCAAGTAAATGTTTGCTGACTGACTGATTGACTGACTCACTGAGAGAATGAATGCTGATTGACTTTATGATGGCTAAATTCAAGCAAGGTTATATACTATTTCTAATTCTCAGGTTTATGAGTTTTCCTGCACTGACCAGCCTATTTAGGTTACTGAGGCTAGTCTTGAACCTTCAATCCTCCTGTCTCAGCCTCCTTTGTACTAGAATTATAGGTATGTAACACCACACCCTGACCAGCCTATTTTTTTTCTTTTTGGTACTGGGGATGGATCCCAGGGGTATTCTACCTCTCAGCTACATCCACATCCCTTTTTATTTTGAAATAGAGTCTCGCTAAGTTGCTGAGGGCCTCACTAAGTTCCTAAGACTGGCCTCGAACCTGTGATCCTCCTGTCTCAGCCTCCTAAGTACTATGATTATAGGCATGCACCAGCCTGACCAGCCTATTTAAAATTACAAATAACCTTCAACCCAGCAGTCCATATCTCCATTCCCTGCTTTATATTTCTCTATAACACTCATCACCACTGACCTATGGTAATATGATACAGTTTGTCTCTCTCCTACTAGAATATAAATCTATATAAGGGCAAGAATTTTTTCAGTGTCGCATTCGCTGCTCCATCCTCAGTGTCGGAACAGTGCCTGCAGCTGACTGTGGTCTTGATAATTATTGAATAAATGAAAGCATTGGGCATCTCAGGCATAACGAGGATAAGGGATGCACCCTTATTTTTGCTTCATAAATATATCCACTGATCTATGTGAGTTTGTGATGAGAAATACAGCGCGAAAAAGCTGGAGGGCAAATTAGAACTCATCTGGTGCCCTTCGTCATCTTCAAAACGAGTCACCTGCTGGTGGCAACACTCTGCTGGTGGCAGAACCAGAGCTAAAGCTCCTCATCTGGAGTCTTCCCAAGCTGTGTCCCACCTACCAAGTACGACCAGATTGAGGGATTCCTTTTTCCACTTAGCTTTTTGTTAAGGGTCTTCTAAGAGCCCCCCAACTGGCCTGCTGTTGTCCCCTGCCCCCAGTTTGGGCTGCTTCCTGACTGGCTGCCTGTGGGGGCCTTCGGGGGTCCTTGTTTTGTGGGTCAGGAGTTGCTAGCTGATGCTTTTGAAGCCTCTTGCTCATTGCTGATTTCCTCCAAGCATTTGTTTCTGAAGCCAAAGCTTCAAAGGCAAGCAGCATTTGAAATTCCTCAGCTCGTCATCGGGTTGGAAGAGCTGGGTGCACATGTTCAAGAAGCCATTTGTTACTTTCATTTGGGTTCAGAGTAGATAAGCTGGGAGTTGTCACTTGGGAGGATGAGCTGACATCCTGCTTTGAGAAGTGAGCTTTCTGCAGAGGGCCTGCTGGGGTTAATATTTTGATTTGCAGTTTTCCAGAGAGAGAGAGAGAGAGAGGGAGGGAGGGAGAGAGAGAGAGAGAGAGAGAGAGAGAGAGAGAGAGAGAGAGGCAGGCTTTAGGAAAATACAGTGTGGAAATTGCTTGTGTGTGTGTGTGTGCGCGCGCACTATATGTATATGTGTGTTTGTATTTTTGTTGATGGTGGGTAGGCAGAAGGTTTAAGAAAAGAAATCTTAATATTTCCAATAAGAACTAATAGAGGAGGCAGTTTTCAAAGTGTGGTCTGGGGACCCCTAATGGTTCCAGAGACCCTTTCAGGTCAAAACAGTTTTTATAATAATACCTAGGTGTTGTTTTCCCTTTTCACTCTTATTCTCTCCCCACTGTACTGAGGAGTTTCTGGAAGCTACAGGGCATGTGGTATTGCAACAGAATGAATGCAGAAGAAGGTATGTGTAACTAGCTATCTTCTGTTAAGTTGAACATTAAAGAGATTGGCAAAGAATGTAAAATTTGTATTAATGTGTACTTTGTACTTAGGTTTATCATTTTGAATGAACTAATATAAATGTATTTTAAAAATTTATCCGTTTGAAGCTGGGCATGGTGATGCACACCTTTAATTCTAGTACTTGGAAGGCTGAGACAGGAGGATCTCAGGTTCAAGGACAGCCTCAACAATACAGCAAGACTCCCAGCAACCTAGTGAGACCCTGTTTCAGAAACAAAAATAATAAAAGGGCTGAGGGCATAGCCCGGAGGTAGAATTCCCCTGGGTTCAATCCCCAGTACCACCAAATAAATAAATAAATAAACAAACAAATAAATAAAATTATCCATTTGAATTTCTAACACAATAAAAACTGATGTCTATATCTATGGCTATCCTACAATAAACAGAAGATCTTTAGGATCTTCAAATATATAGAAAAGAAGCCGGGTGTGGTGGCGCATGCTTGTAATCGCAGTACTTGGGAGGCTGAGACTGGAGGATCTGGGTTTGCGGCCAGCTTTAGCTACTTAGGCCCTCTGCAACTTAGTGAGACCCTGTTTCAAAATAAAGAGTAAAAAAATAGGGCTGAGGGTGTAGCTCAGAGGTAGAATGCCCCTGAGTTCAATCTCCAATACCAGAAAAAAAATATATATAAAAGAGGTCCTGAAACAACAACAACAACAAAAAAGTTTGAGAACTGCATTAGGATAGCTGTCAAAACTCAGTCCGAATAAGATCACAGGTAGCGTCCAGAGCAGGAAGGCTCCTTGCTGCACAATCTGGTCCAGTTCCCTTCCTCAGGAAGTCTAAGACCCTTTTTTACAGACGGGACAACCCAAATCCAGAGGGTTCAGAGACTTCCCAGCACTCTGTAGCTACTGAGTGCAGAGCCAGGGGCAGGAGTGAGGCGGAGGAGGACTGGGGCCCAGGTCTCATTCCTTCTCCCGCAGACAGACCTTCTTCACCCACTTCCCTACCCTGCAGGGGTAGGAATGGTCCTTATTAAGAAAACAAAAGCAACAAGCAAACCTATCTTCTTTTTCTCTGATAAATTCATCTTTGGTTATTTTGCTGGTGAAGAATATGAAAGTACTGGAAAGTTTCTAAGCTTATTTAGGCTCAGAAACCGTGGGCCGAGCTTGAGGGTATTAGTGTTGCTGACTGCAGTCGTCTCGAGGCCTGGTTTGGGGAGCGTCCACTTCCAAGCTCACTGGACTGGCTGTGGGTAGAAGTCGGGTCCTGGCTGGCTGCTCAGCCACCAGGCACCTCAGTTCCTCCCACACAGGCCTCACCACGGGCCAGCGCAAGCATGGCAGCCGGCTTCCCTCAGAGTGAACAAGTGAGAGTGAGAGAGGCCGACCGAGATGGAAACCACAATCTTCTTGCAGCTCGTCTTGGTGGGACGTCTCATCGCTTTTGCTGTGGTCCAGCCCACACCTAAGGGGAGGTGACTGAACAGGGTCATGAATTCCAGGATGCAGGGATCCTTGGGGGCCGTCTTGACGTCTGCCTACCTCAACCTCTACCCTTAACCTCTGGCCCTCTCACTCTTCCTGTGAATCTGCTGCATCGCAGAGCGCCTTCCAAGTGTAATGACTTGTGCTCTTTCAGTGGACCTGTGGAGAGGAGAGGTTAAGGGCATGGACTCTGAGCCCTGCCACTTGCCAGCTGTTGGCTTTGGGCAAGTTACTTAGCCTCTCGGTGTCCATTTTGCTGATAGGAACTGGGAAGGCAGAGTCTGGCATGGATTAAGCTCTGTCTGAGTACTTTTAGTCATTATTACTGTGCACAGGGACATTACATAAATTATTTATTGATAACAGTGTCCCTGTGAAGTAGGTATTTTCACACCATTTGACAGATGAAAAACCAAGGCTTAGTAGCTTTAAGCATCTTTCCCAAGGTATCATCACTTCTAAATAATGGACCAGGATATTTTACTGGGTGTGTATGCCCCCTAAGGCTGGCTGTCTTCCTGTTTGTTACATTGGAAAGAAAATGGCCACCTTAGAGTTCAGGGAAAAGAAAATAAGACTATATTTAATATACTATTGTTAAAGTTATTAATTTAAAAGGCAGATATGTTCCAATCATTCATAAGTATAGCAATGGGAAATTTTTTTTTTATACTTTATTTTGAAACCGGGTCTCATGAAGTTGCGGAGGGCCTCACTAAGTAGAGAGAGAGAGAGAGAAAGAGCTGAGGCTGGCCGCGAACCTGGATCCTCCGGTCTCCGCCTCCCAAAGTACTGGGATTACAAGCGTGTGCCACCACTCCCGGCCACAGCAATGGGAAATTTTTTAACACTGAATTTAACTATGAAAATAAATGACTGGAACATTCAGGAAAGGCCTAGTGGAAAAGGTAGGGTTTGAGCTGGGCCCAGGAAGCCAAGCTGACTCAAAAATAACCAGGCACTTAAGCTATAATTGTTGAGCATGTGGTTGTCCCATCTTCTTTATGGTACTTACCTTGCAATTAAACAATCAATAGTTATCCTGTAAGTAGTGAGTGTGCCCGTGAAATCTGTGACCTGGAAAATCAACCATTACATGAATGGAAGTGTTAAGTGGTCTGGAAATGAGCAGAATCATCAAATCCACACCAGCGGGCAGGTAAGGCTGCTTCCTCCCTTTGACATCCATTGAGGCTCTAAATTCAGGCATCTCTGAATGTACCCTCCGGCTGTCACTCAGCACCATCTGCAGGCCTTTCTGCCTGGGAGCTGGAGCCACCTGTGGTGGTATCTCCTTCCAGGCTGGAGCTTCTTTACACACCGAGGGAGGGAGAGAGGGAGATACAGCTCTCTTGGTCTGTCCATTCAGAATTCCATAATCCATTTCCAGGGTGCATGACTAAGTGTGGCCAATTGTGTCCCAGTGGCTGGCTGAGTTGGCAACTCTGGGCAGAGTGGGACATGTTTCCTTGGGACCTCCTTGCAGAGAGAGACTTCAGAGAAGGCAAATGTCTGGGGCTAGGCCTCGGGAAACCAGGGGGTGCCTGTCCCTCTAACATCAGTGCAGGCAGACCCTGCTGGGGGGAGAGAGCAACTATTGCTGATCTCTTCATGCTCGCTAAAGGAGATAGTTGATTCCGCAATTACTTATGCAGAGGACAGGGAGAAGGCAAGATCACTTCTCCACCTCTAAGAACTTGCATCTTAATTCAAGATTCATGATGAACTCACATGAACTAGTAGGGATGCTACACGGCAGTGGGACACTGTCAACAGTATCTGGGAATATCTGAGGGCCTGGAACATTCAGCAAAGGCCTAGTGGGAACGGTAGGATTTGAGCTGGGAAGGCTTTTCCTAAGTAAGGAGGAAGGGAAAAAAAATCTAAGCTCTTTAGTCTTCAAGGATATGACTGTAATCTGCTTTTCCAAGCCTCAGATCCAGGAAGGCAGCTTAGTGTAGAGAAAGTAGACAGGCTTTGGAATTGGGCAGACTTGGCTAAAAGTCCTGGGTCTGCCACACACCAGCTGTTGAAACCTAACGCAAGTCATAATGCCTTTGAAGTTCTGCTTATCCTCCTACAAAATAGGAATAATAAAACCTGTTTAGGATGGTGGTCAAGGTGATATGAAAACACAAGTACTTGCACATAGTCAATGTCCAGTAGATGTTGGTTTCCCTCCTTGCTGCTGTCCCTTCCGATCCTCTTCCAGACCTTCCAGGCCAGCAGGCCCAGTCTAGCCTGGTTCTGTCTGCACATCATCTCATGCCAGTCTCAGTCTCTTGAAACCCTGCATCAAGGCAGAAGTCTTCCTCTGTCCTTCCAGTTGTAAAGGATCTCTCCTTTCCTCGTACTGCCATAGCCAGTCCATCAGACATTCCTCCCAGTATCAGATATTTGCTACTGGAATTCTTTGGGCACATGCCCCATCTCCCTTAGTCCCTTCAGTGGGGACTAAGCTTCTTGAGAGCATTGACCACATGGTGTTTATCTTTGTAGATCCACACTACCTTGCACAGTGCTGCACCACAAAATGTGTCCAGGAAATTTTGTTGTGTGACAAATTGAAGAGTTGAAAAGACAACAGAAGAGGACTCTGGAAGGAAAGGCACAGCAAGCGCGGAGGCACGGAGATGGGCTGCGTGGTATGCTCAGAAAACCCAGGTTGCCTGGCCAGGAGCGAAAGCTTGTGTTGGGACAGGTCCAGACTTGTCAGCTTGGGAGCTTCAAGGCCTTTGTCCCAATTCTCCTTCACTTCTTGTCCATCATCACCCTTCCTTCCTTTCGGGGTTGACTGGATGTTCATCTGTGTCTGGATTGCTCCAATGTATTAACACCCAAACTGGAAACTCACTCAGAGCTACTTAAATCTCTGTGGAGTCCAGGTGACTATATTGGCATACAGTTTTCATTGTGGCAGTCAACTCTAACTTTTAGAAGTGCTCTAAAAGGGAAAGAGGTTGGGCATGCCTATCTCGCCAACAAGAAAGCATATTCGGCCTGCCCAATCATAGGGGTTGTGTTTGTTAAGACCCTGCTACAGCTCATATTGGAGGCTGCTCAGTACGCACCCATCCATGGAATTAAAGCTTGAGAGAGAGACAGAGCTCCTGAGCCTCTGCCTGAGTCCCATTTCCTTTCCAAAGCCAGAATGCTTTGAGGGGAAAATTCTAAAGTAGATCTGAGACTACTGAAGTGGGGTAAGGAGAAGGTGGGGTGGGCCACCACTTAAACTAGAGCGGGAAGAGCTAATTCCAGGCGATTGGGCAACAGAAAACACAATTGAGTTGAGCATCATCTCAGACAGACAGAAAGTACCTGAGGATTTTTAATTTTTTTTTGATTTTTCACAGGATCATTGGATTTTCAGAAGAGACTTTAGCGATTACATTCATAGTCATTTAGGTCACATGACTGATTAGAATCAGAACTGAGCCTTGTGGATGACATCTTCCATTTGCTTTGTGCTTTTTACATTTTTAAAGCCCTTTTATATACGTTTACTGCTGAAAATCAGCTATGTAGGGATTGCTGTCCCCATTTTAAAAATGAGATAGCTGAGCTTCAGAGTCAGGATCAGCTAAATGGTAAAGTTTCCTCTTGAGAACCCTTTTCTCTGTTCTTCTTTCCCTCCTATTTCAACTTCTTTCAGGGAGATTGAAATGAGTGCTAGAACCAAGGACAGGCATCAACAGAGATGCTTCCATGGGGCTGTGTTTACATGACCGAAAGAGAACCCTTGGGCGTCCCCGCCAACATGGCAGAATGTCATCGGGAACCTCATTTATTCATCACCAAGCCCTGGAAATCCCCAGGCTTGGCAGACTGGGGACCGACCGCTGCTGTGCATTCTCCAAGACGTTCTGACTGCATATCTCCTGACGTGGTACGAAAAACCTCAGGCATACATTTTCAAACAACTGTGAGAGGCCAAAGAAGTTCCCCCAGGTACTTGGTAAATTTTTGTCAAATCTGTTCTGACTTTGTGTGGTGGCTGGGTTTCATTAGGAGGGCGCTGAAAGTAGCAACCCCAGAAGGCCTGAATCTGGACCCACGAGAGCCTTGGGTCTCTGCCTCGTCCTCCTCCGTTACTTTACAGCCTCCTTTATGAAATGTAAACACTGACACAATGCTGACTTATTACACATGCTTTTTTATTTGCAAACTTTGCCAGGATTTATGAGACCTTTCTCTAAATCTTTGTACAGCTCTGGGCTCTAAAATTCAGCAGAATTTTTTTTATGCATGAGGGGAATCTGCTGTGGGCTCTCATGGTTTTTAAAACACAGATAAGAGACTCAGTGGCCCAGTGGGCATTGCCACTGCGTTCAGGCACTTTTCCAAATGACTTCTGCAATTAGTAGCAAAACAAAGGAGTATAGGTTATAGTTTTAAAAACTGGATGGAGAAGAAGTTCGGAAAAAATAATCTTTACTTGTTTTCATGTTTCATCTTGTCAAGTCTCAGCTTTCCAAAGAAGTGACAGCCTTTGCTGGTGTCACTAACTTAAAAGAAAAGCTGCTTTTCTTTTGTCTGCAGAGTGAGCGGCTGGGAGCTAGGATCAGGGCGGTAACTTTCAGAGACTAGCCAGATGGCTTCATAAACAGATTCCCTGGGTGGCGGGGGCAGAGGTGAGGACTCAAATGAAGGCGAGGGGTACAGGCATGAAGCTAGAACATGTCTTGAAGACAGGAACAGGTAACAGGGATGCCTTGGTGTTTAAGAAAGGTTAAGTAATGGGGTTTCTGGTATCAGACTGTTTGTTAGTCCCTATAGAGGACCTTAGGAGATGTGTGTTTCAAGTTCTCATAAACCTCAGATAGAGGAATCCTCTTGTCTTTCTTCCCAACTTTCAAAAATGGTGCATATTACTCAAGAAAAACCACAAAGCTTTGAGCTGGTACCGGTTAGCCCAATTTAAGGTCAGATTTTGCATAGAAGATTCAGACAGGAAATACATTGGCGTAAAAGCAATCAAGAAGGCATCAAAACAATACCACCCTTTCCACAGTCTTCACACCAAGATGTGCTATGTCATCTTCTGTGTCTTTTTCCTGGTGGTTTATTTGTAAAAAACATCTGCAACACCTCAGCATTGCCACCGAGACTGCTGTGCAGTGCCCCAGAAGGAAAGAAAGGGGGAACTTGGGCTTTGCAGCCTCCATTCTCAGAGGAGGCTGCTGATCTGACCCATGAACTGGTATTGTCACTTTCACAGATAAACAAAGGAGAGCATTGTTCTCTTCTCACATAAGGAGTTGTCCAAACCCAATGTCAACATGATTTACGTTATGACGTGAGACTCTAATGCTCCAATAAAAGCACATTAAAAAAAGGAGTTGTCCAAAGGGAAGCCCCACCATTCTTCCATGCATGTTTATAAACAGAGGTATTTGGGACAGCGTCTTCACCATTTGCCTTTTATCATTTTGTCCCCTCAAAGCATCATTCATCTCTGACAAGTCTGCCAGGTTGGCCTGTTAAATTTTAAACTATTGAATTTTCATAATCCTTTTGTAAATGATTATGCTCCCAACTGTCTATAGCTCCTGAGAGAACTAGGAAATGATCTGAAAAAGATGATAATTTATGATAATATAAGGCAAGACCAATTGCTCCTCTTGGATTAAACAGTTCAAAGTTGAATTGAAGTCCAGAGACTTGAATTTCTAATCAGCATTATCCAATGTTAAAACTTTGTGGGTCAGTTTTACCACTGGTAGAACTTTCACTGAATAAATATTAGAGTTCATCTCAGAAGGATTAAGTGAAATATATTGGTCAATTATTTCCCATAAGAATATTACAAATTTAAATTCTAACAGCTTACCATATTAATGTTTTGACTTTATAGTGAAGAGGTCAGAGGTATTTTCATATTAAGTTAACATATATATATAAATTAGAACTAATAATCCCAGGAATAGTGAGATCAGGGTGCTATTTATAAACAAGGCTTTTAAAATAATCTTATGAATCAAATTACTCCAAAAAACCCTGACTCCATATCAAATCATACATATTATAAAGTACCTATGTTTCACATTAAACACATATACACACATATTTTTATAAATTTTATTTTATTTTATTTTTTTGTGGTACTTGGATTGAAATCAGGGGCATTCTATCTCTGAGCTACACCTTCACTCCTATTTTATTTTGAAACAGGGTATCACTAGGTTGCTGAGAGTCTTGCTCCATTGCTGAGGCTGGTCTTTAACCTGTGATCCTACCTATCTCAGCCTCCCAAGTACTGGGATTACAGATATGCTCCACATAAATTGGATTTTAAACTTAGAACTTATTTTATTACTTGTAGCATTTAATTGTGATTGGCTGTAATTGCATGGTCTCGATTCACATATAATTTAGAAATTCTTCTAAAGGGAGAAAAATCTAACTTACAAAATTGTTTCAAATGTAGTTATATTTTTATAAATACTAAAATTAACAATTAGTGTCACATCATCTTTGTTGTTTTAGATATTGAATAAAACATTTATTTTGACTTTTATTGTTTTATTTTTTATTGGGAAACCAATACAATATTTCCTCTGATTGCTAATATTTATACAGATTTTTGAGAACTGTGTCCATAGAGCCAGATATTTGTAATATTCCTATTTATAAAATCCTTTGAAGTCATAAAATGTTTTGGAAATTAATAGGACACTGAACAAGTGGTAATGTTATATTATTGTTCCTTTCTGGTCCTTGATAGTTAGATACATAGATTTGGAATCAAGAGGTAAAAGTTAAATTGGTTCCTCTTATCAACACCCCTAGTAACCTACTTGTAGAATTCATACTTCTTGTCCTTGAAAACTTAAGTTCTGCTGGATTAGAAGTTCTGGTTCTCATGAAATGGAACTTTCAGCAGAGAATCTAGTAAAGATGCTTCTAAATCTGAAGCTGTAACTACCACCCACTCCAGTTTAGACTCCTTAGGCTGATGACCACATTGTCAGGACTGGTCAACCCTGATTATGATGAAGAACTAGAATTGCTGCTACCCAGGGACAAGGAGGAGTATGTGTTGAGCCAAAGGGATTCCCTGGGGTGTCTTGGGACATTTCCAAAGCTCAGTGCTAACTATAAATGGGCAAGTGCAGGAACCACAGCTCGAGAACAGGAAAGCAGCTGAGGGTTCGGATTCTTTAGGCATGAGGGTCTGAGCCCCTGTAGGACTGGCTGAGGGTGAGGGAAATCTAAAATATGTGATGGAGAAAGAAGATGGAAAAGAACAATGTGGGCTTAGGATCAGCTACATCAGCAGGAACCAATATTTGTATTATTAAGGCTTGTGTTTTAAGATTTAGCTGGCTGCTACTTGAAGGTTCTGTGATAGTTGTGACTTACAGTTAAGGTTTGAACAGAGCTGATCAATGTAAGGAGTAGACAGTATCACATAGGCACATGTAACCTGCTTTCTATCATCTTGGCTTCATTTCTAATTTCAACATTGCTGTGGCAGCTTGCCCATTCCAGTGTATCCCAAGAGCACTTTTCTTCAACTGTTCGTTTCTCTTGCTCTGCCCTGGGCTTCTCTGCTACCATTACAGGAGGTGGTTAGCCATTTGGACACATTAAAACCCTGGAAGTTGGAGTGGCAACCCTTGACCAAACATACTCTATATTTTTTCCTTTGGCCATTTCTAAGTTACATTTTATACAGATCCTGAGAAAGTTCCCAGTGGGCTCAGCTCCCCGATGTTCACAGTGGTGATCCACTTGGCAATGTACTCTAGAGGCTTTTCCCTTCCCTCTGTTTTTGTTCTCCCTAGTTGCTCACTCACGTTTCCTGGGATCACTTCCTAACACAAACTACCTGTACAGCAGTCCCTGTGGCAGGCTCTGAATTTGATGAAATTTAGACTAAGAGAAACACAAACTATTTTTCTCCCTGTTCTAAATCCATTAGCTTTTTTCTTTCTCCAAATTATTTGCATGTATATATGTGTGTGTGTGTATGTATGTGTGTGTGTGTGTGTGTGTGTGTGTGTGTGTGTACCACAATTTATAAGACTAATTAACTTTGAGCTTTTGCAGTCAAAGATTGAGGGACTCAGCCCCCAAACCTGTCTGATCATTAAATTGTTTGGAGACCCCCCCTAACATACTACATTAGAACCTCCAGGGTTTTGATCCAAAACCCTACATTTTCTTAAAGTTCCATGACTCATTCTACATCATTTATGTCTGACCACTGATTGGGATGTTCTAAGTCTGTTTTGGTGACAGAGGATTGGGAATTGTGAACTCACAAATACTCTCAACCAGGAGAGGGGGGGGGGAATGGGTCCTAACCTTACTTTAAGCCAGAGAGAGAGCTAGGGGGAAAGACAGATGTGTATAACATTTTCAAAAGACTGTGTGCTCTGTGGGTTATCTCACACACTTTGATTTACCTGAGATGGCTCATGGCTTAATTTTTTTTTTTTGGTTTGGCTTGATATCAATGATTTATGAAGTTGCTGGCTTGTTCCATATTTGAAATGTATGGCATTACTTCAAAAGTTTCTTCTCTTCCCTCCATAGATGAGTGTACTCTCTTCTTTATCTGGCAGCTCTCTCTCTCTCTCTTTCCCAAAGCAGTCAAATCCATGGGAGAGGGAGAAAGCAACAATAATGCTACATTTCCAGTTGTTTAAGGTTTTGGGAATAGTGTGAATTCTGTGACAGTTGAAAACTCTTTCTCCTGCATCTCTCCTGTACTTGAGTCCCGTCTTGTCCATAGTTCAAGGAGCCATCCTCACAGAGGATTAGGACTGGTTCTGGGGGACTGTGCCAGGATGTGACACCAGATTCATGGGACAAGGCTCTGGTGTCAGCAGAATTCTTTCTTATTTAGCTTTGTATTCAGCTCTCCAGCACCATTCCCACATGCTCTGCTAGTCCCAGCCAGCACACACAGCCGGATCTTACCACACTTTGGTTGCATACCTTATTTGCTCCTATCGCCACCACTGCAGACACTATATTTCCACACTTGGGTTATGCTGTAAATTGACTCTAGGTTTTAGGTTGGAGGCAAGGTAGTCTTGAGAAGAAGCATCGTCTCACAAGGCCCCTGCCTCAGGTGTGGTCTCATTGATGTTTCCAGGTGAGGGGCAGCTTCTTCCTTCTAGCAAGGGAGAAGAAATCTCTCGCTAGTCTGAAGATTAAGAGGATTGTGAGTGCTTCAAGTTCTCAGGCTCATCCATGCAAATGTCCCCATCCTGGGTCTCTGGATTCCACTCTTTCTCTATCAGGACTCTGACTTTGGCATGGAAAATGTTGAGGTTGTGCATTCAGCCTTCTTTGTAGTTCTTCTACCCTTATTAGATTCTGGGTCTGAGCCGGGCATGGTAGTGCATGCTTGTAATCCCAGTACTTGGGAGGCTGAGACAGGAGGATCGCAGGTTCGCAGCCAACCTCAGCTACTTAGTGAGGCCCTCTGCAACTTAGTGAGACCCTGTTTCAAAATAAAAAATAAAAAATAGGACTGGGGGTGTAGCTCAGTGGTAGAATGCCCCTGGGTTCAATCCCCAGTACCAAAATAAACCAAAAAAAAAAAACAAAAAAAATTCTGGGTCTGATTTTCAGCACAGCCTGCCTCTACATATAGGTGACAAGCCATATCATCTGTCTTAAACAATACTAAGAAGCCAATTTTACTTTCACAGAATGTCTTAAAATTAATAGTTGACTAACTTGAGCTTCTCCTTTTCATTCTTTCATAGTGTCTAAAGCCATTAATAAAAGCTGCATCATTTCATAATTCTTAAAATTACCATTGCCCCTTACCATTCAACGGCTCCCACTACCACACAAGCTGATGTTTCACGTTCCACCTGTCCTTCACCCAAGTTGACCACCTGCGAGAGTCTTAGTAGTTGTGATGCTCTTGCATACCGAGTTTATTACCATCTCACTACCAGCAAGGGGGTCTTTATTGCTCTCTGACCTGTGAATGATTCAATTCCAAAATCCTATTTTAAGGGTCTGCTTTTGAGAGCCACTTTTGGTATCATGTATATGTATATGTATACGCATATGTATATGCATATGTATATGGTATGCGGTACTGGGGATTGAACCCAGGGGTACTCTACCTCTGACCTACACCACCAGCCCTTTTTAAACTTTTGTTTTGTTTTGGAAACAGGGTGTCACTAGGTTTCTGAGAGTCTTGTAAACTGCTGAGGCTGGTCTTGAACCTGAAATCCTCCTGTCTCAGCTGCCCAAGTACTGGGATTACAGGCATGCATCACCATGCCTGTCTAAGGTATTTGTATCTTAACCTAGGTTTTCCCCAAAAGTGTGAGCCTTGGAGAGAAGGGCTTGTATCCAGGTTGTTGATTTTAGAAAACAACTCAAAAGAACAGGTAGAAGGACTGGGAAGAGGGGAGGTTGATCCAGGAGGGCAGTCATTCAGTTAGTGAGTTGATCATTCCTTTGGGAGAGTGGGGCTTGAACCAGTGGATCCCAGTGTGTAGTATGTGCCTCGAGATCTTAGGAGACACAAGAGTCTCCAGTGTATCCACATTC
The DNA here is from genome assembly GCA_004027185.1 of Glis glis. Taxonomy (NCBI): domain Eukaryota; kingdom Metazoa; phylum Chordata; class Mammalia; order Rodentia; family Gliridae; genus Glis; species Glis glis. Next base: position 16,038 of record PVJS01019601.1, read on the forward strand.
TCCATCAGTCAAGACTTGTCCCATGAGGTGTCACCTCCTCACACTCCCACATTTGTGCATGTTTTAGAAATGCATGTCCCTCTACACAGTGCAGAGAAGTCCTGGGGCTGAAAGCCAGAGATCCCTGGGGAGCAGAGTGAAAATGTGGGCCATGAGCCCATGAGGCCAGCCACGCAAGCTGTCCCCTCAGGACCCATCCAAGGACACGCCAGTTCAGCTAAGACCAGAATAGAATGTAAAAACACATCATTAGTGCACATCTTATAGACTGGATGTTCTTCTCTATTTTTTAAAAAATGTATCTCTATAAAGAAGATCCCATTTTCTTTTTGCTAAACATTTAAATCATGGAGATAATAAAATACCTATTGGAGAATGTCACTAATAAATTTCAAAAGGGGGGGAAGAGAACAAAAAACTGAAGAAAAGAAAACAAATCTAAAGCCACCTCTTAGAGGACTCAATAGGAGGAAAACCCAGCCTCGAGTGATGAGTGATGACCCAGCCATTTTTTTTTTTTTTTTGCAGTACCTGGGATTGAACCCAGGGGCGTTCTACCTCCGCGCTACACCCCCGGCCTTATTTTTTATCCTTTATTTTGAAACCGGGTCTCACGAAGTTGCGGAGGGCCTCACTAAGTAGCTGAGGCTGGCCGCGAACCCGGATCCTCCGGTCTCAGCCTCCCAAGTACTGGGATTACAAGCGTGTGCCACCGCGCCCGACTTGACCCAGCCATTTCTAAACATGAACCCCGCCCTTTGTTTTGTGGGAGCACCTCCTGTTTCATCAGGTCCCAGGTCGCTTCTCCTCTGCGTTCCCTGACTCCTTCCACCTTCCCCTCCTCTGCAAGCCCCCGCCCTGCCACCTTTACTCCTTGGTCATCCGCTTTCAGAGCCTTTGACACAAACCTGTGTTGTAGCATCTGTCCCATGGGCCCGCAGCGCTTTGTCTGGCTTTTCTAATAGACCAGGGTGTCCACTCATTTTTCACCCTTGATGCTTTTTCCAGTGCTTCACATGAACTCAATTTCTGAATTTCACTCATTTAATCATTTAGCAATGACCTTTCTGGGTCTGCTTTGTGCCGGGTGTAGTGAGAGAGACACTACTTTATAAGACCCAGGTCCTGCCCTCAGTGGGAGGCAGAGAAATCCAGTGGGCAGGTCAGAGAGGTGGCTGATTACAAGTCCAATCTCTATTATAAAGCCTGAAATCCTAATTTCGGGTGTCAGACTGATGGTCCTGAGCTGACAAAACTCATGGGGTGAGTGGAAGGGATAATGGTTCTATCAGAAGTGAAGACAGGGGTAGCCAGGAGGCCAGTGACCCTCAGCTGGGGTCTGGCATGCACTTCTCACCTCAGACAGGAACATGGGAATGCTGTGACGAGGGCCACAGAGCAGCTGCCTTTGAGTCAAGGGGAGACTATTAGGAGGAAGGGTGAGATTTGGAGTATGCACCAATCAGACTGCTAAAACCTACCTTGTTGCTTTCAGAAAGGAAGAACTTTTGGGTAGCCTCATTAGAATAACGAATCCTAAGGATCAGAAGCAACGTAAGCAGGATCTCCGTTGCCTGGCTCTGTCCTTCTCAGGGAAAACTCCAGCTCAGGGTAAAAGTCTCCAGGAGGCACTAGCAGGTAACACTTTCAAGTTGTGTTAACTCGGTCTTCAAGGCTGAGGCAGCCCACAGACGAGACCTGACCTGCCAGTGCTTCAGAGAGAAGCGTCCTGGGAGGAAGGAGTGATTCAAAGACTTTCCTGCTCGCTATCTGATGCCAGTCCTCAGCGCAGTTTCAGTTCTGGGTCAAGAGTTGAAATAACCCAGACACATGCTCCTTGGCTCCCTCCAAGTGAGGCCGCTCTGAACCTGTCTGAGGTTTCTGGTCAGGCATTTGCGGAAGCGTGTCTAGCTCTTACCTTTCTTAGGGTGGCGTGTCCTGTTAATTTGGAAATTTTTGTGAATTATTTTGAAAGCATCCAGGCAGGCCCAGCTTGTCTGGGGAGAGAATCAGCTGTCTGATTTGTCAGTTTATTTTTTATATTTATGTAATTGAGGTAAATCCATATGACGCAAAGTTAAAGTGTATGATTCATGACATTTCGTACATTCACAATATTATGCAGCCTCTATCTAGATCCAAAATGGTTTTGTCACTTGGAAAGGAAACCCCATACCTAACAAACAGTCACTCCCCATTCCGCCCCCCTACAGCCCTGGATTGAACGATTCTGCATATGTCATCTAAACGCAGTCGTATAATATGTGGCCTTTTGTGTCTGGTTTTTATTGTTTTATAATATTGTATAATAGTCTCAGGGTGTGTCCACGTGTAGCATATGTCAGAACTTTATTTTTTATGACTAATCACTCATTGTATGTTTATACTGCATTTTATTTATCCCTTTATCCATCAGGTTTTTTTTTTGCCGCCTTTTAAAATCCTGAACATTGAGGCATCTGAAGATGAAACTGAGTGACGGGGTTACTCTGTGTTCTTTAAAAGGAGAAGCAACTTACAAAGGAAGTCGAGACAGCCCAAGGTGCAGTTCTGTAAAGAAAATACCTTCAGATTAAACACATGGTTAGCTGGTTGGGGATGTCTCCTTCTGATGTTGCTGTTAAAGAAACATGGAAAACAAATTTTCCATGTTTGGATTTTATTTTATTTTTTCTTGCTTAAGAGAAACCACTGAGCTTGAATTTCCTGAGTGGGTCTCTGTTACCTGACTAGACAGTTTTCTTAATGCTCTTAAAGGGAACTTTTTAGGCAAGATGTGGTGAGCATAGTTCTCCAAAGTTCTAAATATAAAGGCAGCAGGGCTCAGACAATGAGATGAACTAGACACCTGCCAGTGGCCGTTTGGTGTTTGGGTTTATCTCTACTCCACCCTGACACCAGCCCAGCACTTGTACCAAGAGAGCAGAGGACCAATAAAGACAAGAGGCTGCTGTCTCTGACGTGTTTCCTTCCCCAGCCACGAATTGCAACAGAGCAGATGAGACAGAGAAGAGGAACCTCAACCGAAAGGACCACACTGGGTCCTTTACGCATGTAAACAGTGTGTTTGTCTCCTGGTGACAAGAAAGGAGCCTGAGAACTAATGTGCAGGGAGGAGGGAACCTCTTCCTCGTGGGGTCTTCCTGGTGGGGGCGCCAGTGAGGCTGTTAAAGCTGAGGGATCTGCCAGGGCTAGTGCCTCTTTGACTTTATCCCCAGAAGAAAGGCTCCTGGTTAGCAAAGCTGAGTGTTACTGGCAGATCTTTCTAGAAGGATTTTTCCCCAGAGTCCATTTACCTGAATGAGAACTTATAGTGAAGCTGGGGTCAGAAGCTGTTAATTAAATGTGATCAGTGGGAACAACAGCTTTATGGGGCCAGAGTTGAATCGGCAATTAATTTCTCCATTCTGAGTATAATTCTGGGTTTTACTTACTATTCTGCCTCTCAACTTTGGTGCTCCCTGTGGGGTCTCTGTTGTTTTCTGGGACTCCTGCAAGACCTCCAGCATTGCTTTATTTATCCCCCACCTAAGACTGCAGTACGGTGTGGTAGAGAAGAGGCAGGAGACTCCAGCTTTAGGACCCGTTCTTGCTATGGGCAATTCATACATCATCTCAGTATCGTAATCTGTAAAATGAAGTGAGGAGAGGAGGAGTTTCTCAAAGTATGTTCTGTAGTATCCACCTACTTTGGGGATTAATTGAGAGATGATATAGGGGAGGTGTTGATTTCCTCACATTTCCAGTCTGCTGTGCTTTGGCAGGGAAGTCCTCAGGGAAAGAGATGAAGAAAGTTAAGGCTCCGAAATGGTAAGGCCTGAGGCCGTAGGGGTTGTTCAGATGGCATGAGTTCCCCTAGTGTTCAGCAATTAGGGTGACATCAAGTGTTATATGAAAAATCATAGTCCAATTGAATAGAATTTAATTTATGATGATTATTGTTGTTAATTGATATCCATATATTTCCTTATCATTGTGCTCTGAGTGAAATTACCTGACCAAAGAATATTTTATTTCATTATTTATTTATTTTTATTTTTTGTCATGCTGGGGATTGAACCCAAGGGCATTCTACCTCCAAGCTACACCCCCAGGCCTATTTTATTTTTTATTTGGGAACAGGGTCTTGCTAAGTTACTGAGTCTAGTCTCAAACCTGTGATCCTCCTGTCTTAGCCTCCTAAGTACTGGGATTATAGGCATGTACCACCACACCCAGCTGCAAAGAATGTTTTAAAACTAGTAATGAAGTTGCTGAAAGTTAAGCCCCCAATACAGTGATACTCCCCCACACCTATATAGTGACTTAACCAAGAGGGAAATCGACTTCTCTTTCATATGACAGACAATAAGTAAGTGGTCCTGAGCTGAGGTCTGACCACCACTGTCCACAGCCAGCCCCACTGCTGGTCTAGGATGGCTGCATTAGCTCTCATCATGTCCCAGCCAACCCGCAAAGTGACGAGTGACTAGAGAACACCCATGCCTTCCCTGGCGGTGCACGACCCAGAAGCGGCACACATTCTCCTACTCACATCTCATTGGCACGACTTAGTCACACGGCCGCATATTAAGTTGCAAGAAGGCTACAAAATGTAGTCTTTAGCTTAGATATGTACCTAATTAAAATTCAGGGTTCTTTTCAAGGTGGAGAGGATGACTGTTAGTGTGCAACCATATTCTCTGCTAGAAGACTCGAGCCAAATTATTTTCCAAAATAATTCGTACCAAAGTTCAGTTCCACCAAAATTGCATGGGCTTGCCAGTTTAACAGGCATATGGAGGATGTTTTATTGTGTAAGACCTTCAGATAGCCTGGGGATTTGATGTAGAGATGTGGGAGATAGTTGAGTATGCAGGAAATAGCTAGAGACAGGGATTAACTTAAGTGCTGAATGGTATGGTCCCGACCCTGCATGTCATGGACAGAGTTGGTGAAACCTGGGGAGGGCAGGAGTTTCCCTCATTTGCAGGGTGGTGGTATTCACCAACTCCTTTTTTCCCCTTCCTTCCTTCCTTCCTTCCTTCCTTCCTTCCTTCCTTCCTTCCTTCCTTTTTCTATTTTTTTTTTTTTGTGGTGCTAGGGATTGAACCCAGGGGCATTCTACCTCTGAGCCACACCCCCAGCCCTATTTTATTTTTTATTTTGAAACAGGATCTCACTAACTTGACGACAGTCTCACTAAGTTGCTGAGGCTGGCCTCAAACCTGTGATCCTCCTGTCTCAACTTCTCAGGTACTAGGATTTCAGGCATGTGCCATCATGCCTGCTACCCTCAGCCCTTTGTGTTTTTTATTTTGAGACAGGGTCTTATCAAATTGCCCAGGCTGACCTTGAACTTGAAATCTTCCTGCCTTAGCCTCCTAAGTAGCTGGGCTTACAGGTGTGTGCCAATGGACTGAACTTCTGTGTTCTACTTTCTTATTCTACATTTTCTGGAATATAAGCTTGCCTTCTCTTCATTCACCCATTTTTCCATATCTTCATTTTCTCATCTATCACACAGTCCACCTATCCATCCGCCTGTTCATCCATTCATCTAGCCAGTCACTTAGGTAAGCTAATTGTCTTTAAAAGTAACATTAATCTCCCAGTTGAGGGAATTCATGGCATAATAACAGGCTAATGGGATAGATGTTTGAGGAGAACATACGGTGGATTTAGCTATCTTATGTCTTCTACTTAATCATAGAGGTAGGTAACTTAAATCTGTAATGTCAGGATAAAAGCAAATTTAAAGATTTTTTTCTCAGTCTGCAATCACTTCTGCCTAACCGCTGTCACTGTAGAATGTGAAATAACATGCATCTGGGGCCATGGAGGGCCCTTCTGCTGTGGCAGCAGATGTGGAGGCCTCTGGTGGCACCTGCCCGGTCTGGCTGCTCATCTGCCCTCAGAGGGTTTCAGTGGTGACTCCCCTGGGGTTAGGTCACTGGGATTGTGGTACAATCTGCCCTGTCGCCACTTTCATTCCGAGTAGCTTCACTCTGAGGAGCTTTCGACGCCTCTCAGACGTGGGTCAGCATGGGAAAACCAGTTCCTCTGTATGAGACTGATTTAATCTCTTTGCATAGTGGCTGATCTTGGGATAAAATATATTCCTTCTCACGTCAAACACACAGGACATGTCAGCCCACGGCCACTCCCAGTACATCCTGGGTCTTCTCGGTGGGGTCCTTGGTGTCACGGGACAGCCAGCTAGCTAAGAGGTGCCTGGCTGGCTTAGACACTGGTTCATCAATCACTTCTGGGCTTGATGCCACCCGGCTCTGGGTCTAATCAAACATCTGTAGCTTAGTGGGACATCCTGCTTACCCTGGTGACTCAGAGCTCTGGGGGCAGCTGGTTGAGGTTTTATTTACAGCAGTAGCACCCACTTGTTCCACCCCCCCAAGTCCTTGTGAACCACTCCACAGGTGGCCTGGCTTTTGGTGCAAATAAGAGTTTGTCAACTGTTGCTATCTTTCTCCTGTCTTTTTTTTAACTTATCTAAACAAAATTAAGCTGTGGGGAGTCCATTAATAAAAGGTTTCTATTACAAAATTATTGGCATTCTGCAAGGGGCTTTGGAGGAGAGTAGGAAGGAAGATCAATATTATCTAGAATAAAATAGCAGGGCAGACATTACTCAGGGGAAATGGGCTCTTCAGTATGAGAGGGAATATAGATTTCCATCTGGGCAGTCAGTGTCTGAGTATGATGAAACAGCATGTAAGAATCTGTGGTCTGGTAATTATTTGAGAAGTCTTGGGGAGACGCTAAATGTGTTTTTTTAAAAAAAAAGAAAAACAAACAAAATCCTCAGCTAAAGCTTCTCAGAAATAAGGAGCAAGTATTTGCACAGACAAGCAGAAACCCCCAAACTAAAGCAATATGAACCCACTGGATGACAAAAATGCAGAGTATTTGATTAATTTGTGGTGGATCCAAGGCCACAGAAGCCGTGGTGACTATGTCTGCTTTTGTCTCCGGGAAGGAAGGAGGACTTGGAGGAAAGGCTTCTAGGTCGGGTGGCCAATGAGAAGCCATTCCTCTTCTTTAAGTCTGGCTCCTTCGCTTGTCTCTTGGAAGCTTTGTGAACAGGTGAGAATAGGAGGGAAGCTCAGTGAATTGTTACGGAGAGCAGATCAATTGAATGGGATACAGTTTGCTCTCCATCTCTGTCTCATGAGCCAATTAACCTGCGGGTTGGTGAAATGCAACTGGCAGTTAATTGGGCCATTGTTAGAACAGTGCACAATCCATGGTACCATTTGCAGATTGCTGATATGGGGATCTCTGGATGGCTCCTGGGATGAGGAGAAACATGTTTGGCTGCAGCTATGATGGGACCTCGGCTCTGAGGCCCAAGGATTGGCCAGGGGACTCCTGGGAGTCCTGGGCATTGCCAGAGAAGGTGAGGGAAAGGGAGAGAGAAGAGAAGGGGAACTCCCAACTCCTAGGTGAAGAAGAAGTAAGGGGGAGAGGGAGAAAGAGTGAAAGAGAGAGAAGAGGAGGGTGGGGAGGGGGAAAGGATATAGTGCTTTTTGGTGCTGACTGTGGTCTTAGGAGGGCTTTCACCTAAGACAGCTTTCTTAATATTCAGAGGGGCTTCATGTCCTTTAAAGTGTTAATTGGTGCTTTATGGGGAATAAAAAGTGGGGTAGAAAAATCCTTTCGTCTCACGCATTGGGAAATGTTTGGTTCAACAGGTTTCTTTAGTGTAGCTCTTCTCAGAGCCTTCAATAAACTCAAGGGCATCATGGGTCTCCTAAATGGGACCATAGTATGCAGCCTCTCCTCAAATAATTTTATTGAGGACTTACTTACTCAAGGACGATTCAGGACCAACATTCTGAGATTCGGATTTTGGTCCAGGCCCTTTCCCGCTTTCTAGGCAACGCTGAGCCATTTCCACACCGGTTCTTCCTTGGGTCCAGAAGCTGAAACAAAGCCTTGTCACCACCCTCTGACCGGAGCAGGAAAGCTACCTGCCAGGGCATGTTCCAGAGCCAGTTTTCATGACACCAACGTTCATTCATTCATTCATTCATTCACCCATTCACGGACACACTCATTCACTCAAACTCTGACCCTGTTTGCTGTTGTGCCACTGGTTCTGGCTCCAAGCACTTGCTCTGTCCTCAGACTTAGGCGTCTGCATCTGACTCGCATTTCTCCGTAGTTGGAAATGTCCTGATTTCTCTTCCAGCATTTTGACAGTCAGTGCTCCTGCCTTTGGCTTTGACTTCCCCTCTGACTCGGTATCCCTTACCGTCTTCGAGCTCAAGATCACCCTCCAGTGCAGCTCTTCACCTTATATAATCCACCTGTAGTACAGGTGGCTGACTGGTGGCTCAGTTTTCTCCACCAAAATAAGCTAAAACCCTCATCTCCCTTCTTCTCCTGAGAGTATGGATTCAAGTAACATCTATTTTTGGAGACTCTTCCAGCATCTCAACTGTTCCCAGCACCAGAAAGTTTTTCTTATAATGACCTACTGTTTCTTCTACTGATGAGTAAGTTACTTCCTCTTTCTTATAATTTGAATCTTCAATGTGCTCCCAAAGGCCCATGTGCTAAAGGCCTGTCACCAGCCTGTGGTGCTGTTGGGAGGTGGTAGAACCTTTAGGAGCCGAGGCCTAGCGGGAGGAAATTAGGTCATTGGGGGTATGCCCTAGAAGGGGATATTGGGGCCCTGGCCCCTTCCCTCTCTCTTTTTGCTTCCCAGCCACCATGAGGTGGGCAGCCTCCTCTGCCACATGCTCCTGCCATGATATTTTGTGCTGCCATAGGCCCAAAGTGACAGGACCAAGCGACTGTGGACAGAAAACTCTGAGACCATGAGCCTTAAACCTTTTGTCTTTTTAAGTTGATTATCTCAGGTATTTTGTCCAGCAATGGATTTCTGACTAGCACACTCTTGTTTTCCACAAGGGCAATGGAGGATGAAGAGTACCACAGAGGGGCATTGGGCATTGGTGTGTTAGTGCTGAGGTGGGCAGGCTTGGTGACTCTGCATTCTTCTTCCTGGGAGGGAACAGTTCCCACCCTGGGTATAGCCCCTCACATGCTCTCTGAGGACCTCTATGGCACATGGAAGGGAGCTGGCAAACTTTCTTAGGCCTCATCCTCACTACTGTGCCCCTTCCCATGAAGTCACTTAAATGGTGACACCCTCAGAATCTCCATCCCTGGGAGAACTCCCTCTAGAGATACAGTTTCAGGGGCTTGTATTCAAACTCTCACTAGCATCATCCAGTAGAGACAATCCTAGGACAGGCCAATGAAATGCTGTCCTAAATGTCATACTTTTGTGCAGATTCCTTACTTCCTCTGGAGGTCCACAGGGTTCAGCTCTCCTGATGAAGGCATTTACTCCACCTGTTTTTATAGAAGCTATATGAATACATGGGATAAAATATTACTCCTACCTAGAAGCTCAGGGTAAACAAATAAACGAATTTAAGCTTCCCTTGCACACCACCCTTGCACACCACACCACCCTTGCATTGCCTCTTGGAGGAGACTGTGGTGGCATCCCAGAGGAGGACAAGGAGAGAGGAGTATGGTTTGAGGGAGATGGGTGGGATGTAAGAGAGTCAGGAGCTTCTGTCAAATTGAGATGGGACAGACAGCCACAGAAAGCAGGGGTTCGGCATCTTTCTTCCTAGAGAGTCTCAGAGGGGAGAGGAAGGAGGAAGACTCCAGGTGCCCATGTTGCAGCAAGAGTAAAGGCCGTTATACCTGTACTGCAGATGATAGCAACCGAGCTGCCCGACTCAAGGGATCACAGAGACCTGGACCCTGGGCATCTGCTTGCTGACCAGTATGGAGTAATGACTGGGAACCCCAAGGCTTCATTATTCTTGAGGTTCTTTGGGTCTTTGTAGAACTGGGTAAGCAACTTGGGTCACATACCAGTCTTAAAATTTCTTTGTAAGATATCAGTAGCTAATATAAGTTCACTACCATATTAGAACAAAATCTAATTCAGATTAAATGTTGCCATATAGCAACCATTGAACTGACATTTATTAGCAAATGGACAATGCAGGCTTCCTATCATCTGCTCTTACATACTAGAGAGCTGGCCCAGCTCTCTGTCCTTTCAGGTGCTTGGGCCACTAGTTGGAATGCAGGATTCACTTGATATAGTGGTATACCAGAAGTAGGTTTCTGGTCCTTTTAGAGTGGGCATCAGGCAACCAGAATTTTCTAGACCAAAAGCTCAGTGGGGAGTTGTCTGTAGAACAACTCCCGTGTATTATCCCTATGTGTCCAAGCTAAAGGCCTTGCTAGGTTCTTACACCCAATTTATGCAAAGATAGGGAGTATCTCTCAACTATTTCAATCTAGTGAGAGCCCATTTCTAGCACCTAATATGCTGCCAATGTTACTAATTGTATTAGTTTCCTGCAGCTGCCATGGGAAATCACCATAAACTCAGTGGCTTCAAACAACAGAAATTCATTCCTTCACGGTTCTGGAGGCCAGAAGTCCAAGATAAAGGTACAAGCAGGGCTGTGTCCCCTCCAGAGGCTCTAGAGGAGAATTCGTCCCTTTGCCTCTTCTGGTGTCCGGTAGCTGTGGGTGTTCCTTGGCCTGTGGCTGCATTGCTCCATCTCTGCCTGTCTTGATGTTACCTCCTCCTCTTCTGTTGGTGTGAGTTCCCTTTGTCCCTCTCTCATAAGGACACTTGTCATTGGCTTTAGGGTCCATGAGGATAATCTAAAATAATCTCCTTATCCGGAGACCCTGAATTTAATTATATCTGCAAAGAGACCTTTTCTAAATAAGGTAACATTCACATTCATATTGGTAAATAAGATTATAGGGATTAGGCTGTGGGCATATGTTTGGTGGGCACCATTACATAGTAAGCCCCCTTTTTATTTAGGATGCTATTTAGCAGATGATAATACAGATAACAGATAGCTACCTCTGGTAGCCTTCTGATAAATCCTAGTGACCAGTCATCCTTAGAGCTTAGACTTCCTTTTAGAGCAAGTGACAACCTCTAGGGTTCAGCTTAAACCCATACATGAACACATTTACACTTATTAGTATAATAATATCTCTATATTATTTATAATGCATGTGTTTATTTTATACCAGCCCAAATGAGAATATTTAAAAGTATGGCACTGAATAGGAGGGAACCCCAGTAATGCTTTACTACCAACCTTCGGGGGGGGGGGTGTTCAGGGTAAGATTTGCTTCAAAGAAAAAAAAGTAATGTTTCTTTCATCCAAGGTTGTGCTGACAAATTCCTGCCATCGATACAATTTCATAGCTAATTCTCATAGCAACAGTTAAGAAAAAAAAAAACGACTACCCATTTTCTGGGTGAAAAACTGAGGCTAAAAGACTAAAATGATCACACTGCTAGCGAGTGTATAGCTGAGCCTTGGCCATGGTTCCGCCTGGCTCCAAGGTTGGACCACCTTACACACAGCTAGTCTTCCTTCTCCAAGAAGGGCCAGCCCACCGGGAGACATCTGCCCCTGACCAGCTTCTGGGAGTACTTGCAAGTCCTTCAACTCTGGCAAAGTGCCGACTGGAGAAGCAACATTAATGGGGAGGAAGAAAGAGGAAGAGGAGGGTAAAGATAAGAGGGGGCAGGAGAGAGGTGGGGGATTCAGAAGGAAGAGAGGGAGGGGGCTTTCCTGAGCCTTCACCAGCCAGGAGGATGGCTGAGCCTATGGCCCCCAGGGCCTCAGGAGAGTTGGGACAGGCAGCACTGGGGCTGGGCAGGCCACACACTGGATGTATCTTGGCTGCTCCTGAGCCTAGAGTGACTCTGCACCTTGAGCCCACGATTCTGGCCCTCTACTACTTTTGGTCCTATATGAGCTGTCGCAAACTCTTGGTGCCTCTCTCCTGGTTGGCCTATCATCTTTGTGGTAGATTGCACTGTTGCCCTCAGTCCTTTATCCTTTACCCCTCTGTTTCTACACCCAGTGCCCTATTTCCCCTCTTCCCATTGGTACTGGGTTTGGCCACATAACTGACTTTGATCAATTGGCTTTGATCAATTCAGACATCATGTGAGCAAAAGCATAAAATGTGCTTCAGAATGGAGTTTATGCTCTTGTGCTTCCTCCATTGCCAGGTGGAGAACAGAGCTCAGCTGGCCCACTGCTCCCAGGTGGATGGGAGACACATGGAGACGGTGAGGACCCAGCTCAGCTAATCCTAACCTAGATCCAATGATAACAGCTAGCCCATAGATAGAAATATAAGACAAATCATTGTTTTAGGCCATGTCACTCTTCTTTGGGATGGCTTGTTACGCAGCATATCGTGCCAATGGCTGATTGCTACATTTTGCCTCTGTACTTGTCATATCCACTGCTTCCTGTCACATCCTTATAATGAATGCTACATAACTTTTTGGGGGCGCCAGAAGAACTAGCAGGAGTTAGAGCCCCAGGAGCTAGGGTAAATCCCCTCATAGGACTAGGTTTCTGAGGGCACACCTGGGCCCTGGGACAGAAGGAGGGAATTTTGCAAGTAGTTTGTTCAGTTCAAGTTGCAAATGTCCATGTCTATACCCAGCTGGGTAGATACTGAGTCTACAAATGGGGTAAGGGCCTGGCTAGATCAGCAGGCTCATTTTCTGAAACCTTTCTATCTTGTATCATGCCGTAACCACCCCTCCTACAATTTCCGAGGGTGGGTGGGTGGGAGTGTAAGCTTCTGCTGGAAGTCAGGTTTATGAAAATGAACTGAACGAGCCATTTGAAATTGACTTCCATCCTTTGTACCTCTCTAACTGCCCACACCCAAGCCCTCGCTTCTAGCAGCCTGGAGGGGAATGGCATCTTGGCAGAGCAGCTCTTCAGAGACACAAAAGAGAACTGCCAATCGAACCCCTGTAACTTCAGTAATGAGCAGCCAGCCAGGGTGGCTGCCAGTGGTTTTCTCTGGGTGGTGGGATTATGGAGGTTTTGAAAAACAGTTCTTTGTTCTCCTGTGTGTTTTCTAAATCCTCCAAATTGGGTATTTTTCTTGAATACAAAAACAATAAATGCTAATAAAAACAAAGAAATAGCCCCACTGCATTAAATGAAGCCCTGTGGGCTGGGGCGAGGCGGGAGGGGGTCAGGCAGCTAGAAGAGCATGAGGCCTGGTGGTCAGGGAGCCAGTGCCTGGCGGCTCTCCACGAGGCAGCCAGCCCCATCAGCGTCACTTGGTGCTGGTCTTCCCTGGGGGTCATGCTCCCAGCCTTGGCATGGCAGCTTGTAAGGACCTCCCTCCAAGAAGGTGTTGGGGGGACCGAGAACTCAGGGAGAGAGTACTGTGGATCAGACCAAGCACATCAGCACGATAGGGGTTCCGGGCTTTGTGCAGCAAATGGGTTTCTGAAAAATGGTGAGAATCACAATTCTAAATCAAAACCATTTTACACGTGCCAGGGAGTTTCCTGAATAAAAGACTCCTATTGTGAAGCCTTGGGTAAAGTGAATAATCCCTCTTCTTTTCATCTTTGGCATCCATCTGGATTTTCTCTTGGGGTGTTTTGGGTTTCCATGAGAAACCAGATGACAGGGAAAAGCATATCCTGGAACTTCTGCCCTGGTTTAATGGCCAGCGGCATCATTTCTAATTGGAAGGACAGCCCTGCCTCAGTCTAAGTCCTGGTCCTGGTAATGTGCTAACTTGCTATTTTCTTTGCATGTGCTGCTCTTCCTGCCTGGAATGCTCTCCCTCTAGATACCCACATGGCTCCCTCTCTCCATGCCTTGGCTTGTGCTTGAATGCCCCTTTCTGCCTTAGTGAGGCCTTCCTCATCGCTTGTTTAAAATTGTGACCCTCTAGCACTCTCTCCCCTTGGCCTGTTTGATTTTTCCCCATAGTACTAATTACCATTTGTCATACTGTATATTTTCCGTACTGTCTGTGTCTCTCCCTGGAAGGTAAACCCCATGGGGCCAGGATTTGGGTTTGTTTTGTGCGCTGCTATATCCATGGTGCCTGGAATAGTGTCTGGCAGAGTCCCTGCCTCAATAAATAACCTGTTGGACAAGTTGAATTACGATACTGGGTATGTTACTTAAGTTTTCTGTGTATATAAACTATAAATGGGTGACGTGGGAAGCTGCCTTTCAGCCTGAGCATTGGGGAGACAGTAGGCATTGGAGGGGCCGGGCGACCTACAGAGAGCAGTCACTCCCCTTTGTGTGAGGGTGCAGCCACTTCTCAGCTCCCGCCGACTCTTGTCACCGGGAAACTGACCCAGGATTGTCAGATTTTAAAGTTCCCTGATTTTTTTTTAAAGAAAACTATAGGAAATTGAAGTTTTCTAAAAAGTGAAACCACCTGATTTTTTTTTTTTGGTATTGAGGATTGAGCCCAGGGGCATTCTACCTCTGAGCTACATCCCCAGCCCTATTTTTTATTCTTTATTTTTGAAACAGGGTCTCACTAAGTTGCAGAGGGCCTCACTAAGTAGCTGAGGCTGGCCGTGAACCCGAATCCTCCGGTCGCAGCCTCCCAAGTACTGGGATTACAAGTGTGCACCACCACGTCCAGCTAAAACCACCTGATTTTTAATGAGGGTAATCAACTCACATTTTACAAAAGCCCTGTGCAGGTCAAACAAAAACATCTGTGAATCAGATCTTACAGGTACCCAGGCTGGGACCTCCAGACTAGGTGCTCTGCCTCTAAAATTCCCTTTTGTGCTATTCTACTCTCCTCTAAAATTTTAGACTTCCATTAGATTATTCCATCATTCCTGGGGTAGTGGGAAGCATGTAGATGAATCAAATACAAAGCAAATGGGTTGACTTGAATGAGAAGGACTGGGCCATCTTATTTGTCTTCCCAACCTGACAGGGGACGTTGGTGCCATAGAGAACCACCAGCTGTCTCATAATGACACCAAGACAATCGGTGTGTAACCTGGACAGATTGGTTCAAGGAGCAAGGCAATGGGGCTCCTGTCACGTTATTTTTCAGGTTTATGGGATGTAGAAGATTTCCTCCATGCAAGATAGGAACTCTACTGGGCCCCAGCTCTGGGCTTATTTGGGTAGTTTGGAGGAGAAAAAGAAATCACCTCTTTTCCACTCTGTCACTCTAAAATTTCATTTTATGCAGCACATTTTATTCTCACATAATGATTTCTGCTCCTCGGCTGCCATTAACAATCCGTAATGCATGTATTTGATAACTTGTGAAATGTCCCAGCGAGTCCACTGGGATCTGCAAAGGACTGTGGCGAAATCATGGCTGAAACAAACAGGAAAATGTCCAGCAAATGGCTTCCAATCCCAGGACCACCGTGATGAATGACGCTCTTTTCCCAATTATATGGGTTGTAATTGGACCCCTTCCTGCTGCAGAACAAGCTATTTTATGGCTATGATATGGTGTATGATATGGAAATATGGGTCTTGGGACTAATAGGCAGCTCTAAGTTCCTGGACAGGATTGGACAATAAGAGGTGAGAGAGAGAATCCAGGATTCATGTGTATGCACTAATGCAAGGATAAAGAGGGTGTCTGGGTGACAGGTGAGGAGGGAGGAGGGCCAAAAAGGGGCATTGTGGTCTGCAAGAATTGCTACAGAGGTGCACAAAGAGCCCTGGCTTTAGACTCACAGAGACTGAGGTTTTAGGGTCCTCGCTCTCTTATCAGTGGTGTGTGCCTTTGGGCAAATTCCTTTTTTTTTTTTTTTTTTTTTTTGCGGTACCGGGGATTGAACCCAGGGGCGTTCTACCTCCACGCTACACCCCCGGCCCTATTTTTTATACTTTATTTTGAAATCGGGTCTCATGAAGTTGCCGAGGGCCTCACTAAGTAGAGAGAGAGAGAGAGAGAGAGAGAGCGAGCGAGCTGAGGCTGGCCGCGAACCCAGATCCTCCGGTCTCCGCCTCCCAAAGTACTGGGATTACAAGCGTGCGCCACCACGCCTGGCCGGGCAAATTCCTAAATTGATCTGAGAATCCTTTCCATCATCTATAAAATGGGGCCAGTGAAGCCTTCCTACAGGGATCAATAGGAACAGCAAATGAAGTCATGTTTGTGGTGCCAGGTACAGCAGAGAGACTCCGCACCATCCATGTATCCCAGGATTCAGGGCCTCAGAATTTCTAGTTACAAAATGATAGCCGGGATTGAACTAGGTCAAGGGGGCAGTCTCAAACGCTTACAGAGCTGAGATAGAAAGATTAACCAGTGAGGCGGCCAGGTAGAAAAACTGTCCCTGACTGAAGACCTGCGGCCTGTTAACTCTTCCATGTGTTCTGAGATCTTCAGTACTTTCAAGAGAAGCCCCGACTCTAGTCTTAGGGTGAAAGGAACCTCCTCATTTATAAATGTGGGCACCTAACTCCTCTCCCCTTTTAAAAATGCATTGTTTGAACTGCCAAGGTGTAGATGGGCCAAACAAAACTCAGATAATTTCCAGCCCATGCACCACCATTTTGCAACCTCTACCCAGAAGGATTTAGATTGTAGAAGGATTGTTTATTAGGGCCGGGGTAAGTAGTTCTGGGTCCAGATGACCATAGAATGTGCAATTTTGATTCAATCCCCAAACAGTGCCTGGAACTCCACAGAAAAGTCAGAAAACCCTGGTGCTCCAAGGTCTGGGATCATGGAGGGTGTATCTTCCCTTGGACTCAAGGAGATTTGAAAAAGTTAGACATGCACTAAATGGGTGGTTTTTCTAACTCCAGCCACTTGTACCAGAATTTCTAGGGGTGAGGCTTGGATATAGATGGGTATTTTTAGGCTTCCATAAAGTTCCCTGTGAGATCTGATGTCAGCCATAATTATGAGAACTATCATAATATTTTCTAAAGGTAATCTGGGATTGAATAAAATAATAATTTGAATATGTCTAGAAATAGATTTTTTTAAAGTAAAACAAATTTGCTTTCTAAGAATTTTTTCTCTTCTTTTGTAGTCTCATCCTCAAATTGGAAAATAATACAAATATCTGCCCTCCTTCCCCACCTAATTAGTCAACATCATCATCTGCATAAACATATTAACATATGTTGCTATGAGACCGATATGTACCACTAAAAGCAATTTTGTGGTTGTTAGAGAATTGCATTTATATTTGCTGTAAGTTTTTAACTATGGAGATTGCAAGTTCCTGTGGGTGGGTGATTAAACTTGGCCACAGATTATTTGATGCTCGTCTCATCAAGAGGGGGGCCCATTTTCATGCTCCTTGTGATTTTCTTTGACCATTAAATAGAACGTGATCAAAGCCAAGCGCAGCTTTGGCGCTCAGGCCTCTGGGGATTTTGCAGCTCCCACTCCCGTCCTCTTGGATCCCAGCTGCCAGGGGTAGAAGCTGAGCTGTCCTGCAGGAGAGGCCATGGAGGAGAAGCAGGTTGTTCTCACTGACAGTCTTCTTGTCAAACATGTGAGTGAGGCTGTCCAGGACCAGCCAGCTACCAGCTGACCCACCAACTGAGAACTGCCAACAGATTGCAAATGCAAAGCCAGCCCAGCTGACACCATATGGAGCAGGGATGGGCTGTCC
>PVJS01019602.1:0-33525 GCA_004027185.1 Glis glis
CCCACAATTTTGTAATCCACTCATCTGTTGATGGACACCTAGGTTGGTTCCATAATTTGGCCACTGTGAATTGTGCTGCTATGAACATGGGTATGCATATATTACTGTAGTTTTCTGGTTTCAATCCCTTTGGTATGATACCCAGTAATGGTATAGCTGGATCATATGGTGGGTCCATTCCCAGTTTTCTGAGGAATCTCCACACTGATCTCCATAGTAGTTGAACTAGTAAAAAAGTTTTTTTTTTTTGCAGTACCGGGGATTGAACCCAGGGGCGTTCTACTTCTGTGCTATACCCCTGGCCCTATTTTTTTTTTTATGCTTTATTTTGAAACCGAGTCTCACGAAGTTGCGGAGGGCCTCACTAGGTAGAGAGAGAGAGAGAGAGAGAGAGAGCGCTGAGGCTGGCCGCGAACCTGGATCCTCCGGTCTCCACCTTCCAAAGTACTGGGATTACACGCGTGAGCCACCACGCCCGGCTGTAAAATTTCATAAAGACCGTTATGTTGTGGATGTGGTTTCTTCTCCAAGGTTCATGTGTTGGGAACTTAGTTTTCCAAGAGGCAATGTTGGGAGGTGGTGTGGAGCCTTTAAAAGGTGGGGCCTAAGGGGAAGCTCCTTTGCCTCTGTGACTATGAATTAACCATTCAGTCTACAGTAGTCCACTAGACTCTCAATTATATATCATTTTGGGTCATGTTTTTGTTTTAAATACTATTAATAATATATTTGTATTTGAAGATATGTTGGTATTATAAAATAAATTAGGAAAAATTCTATATTTTTTTCTGGGGTTTTAAATAGTTAAGTAATATCCAAAATTTTAATTCCTTAAAAGTTAGCTCTCAACCATCTGGTCCTCATTTCATTTCCAGTGGTAGATTACTAAGCAGTTTTTCAATTGTCAACAATAATTGGTTTGTTTAATATTTTTGGTTTTAATTTTTTGTTAGTTTATATCCTGCTAGCAAACAATTGCTTTTTATGATTTTCAAATTTGTTGTTATAGATTTATGTGTTGTACTATCTTATGATCCTTAAATAGCTTTATTTTTTGGCTTTGTTTCTTTTCTCATTTATCACATTCCATTTTTCCTTCATGTTTCTAAGAGGTTCATCTTTTTTATTGGCTTCTTAGAATAAGCTGTTAAGCGGGGCGTGGTGGCGCACGCTTGTAATCCCAGTACTTTGGGAGATGGAGACCGGAGGATCTGGGTTCGCAGCCAGCCTCAGCTCTCTCTCTGTGTCTCTCTCTCTCTTCCTGTCTCTCTCTCTCTCTCTCCCTCTCTCTCTACCTAGTGAGGCCCTCCGCAACTTCGTGAGACCCGGTTTCAAAATAAAGTATAAAAAAATAGGGCCGGGGGTGTAGCGCAGAGGTAGAACCCCCCTGGGTTCAATCCCCGGTACTGAAAAAAAAAAAAGAATAGCTGTCAAGTTTATTTATTCTTTTTGCTTTATTTTCATTATTCTTTAGTTCGTTAATTTCTATTTTTATTTTTGTTAGATATTTCCTCCTAGCAGTTTTATCTTCATTACTTACTTATTCCTACTTTATTACTAGATGTGTGTGTTTCTACTTGCAACTATTAGACTTTGCCATGAAGTATTTTTCCCTTCCTTATTTTGCAAGACCATCTATGATTTTTCAATTATTTTTCTTTTTCATCAATGAATTGATTAGGTGAATGGAAATTTCAAGCAGTTAATATTTGAATAATGATTTTTTGTTTATAATTTTATATGAATATAATCAGAGACATTACCCTATAATAATTGCCATACTTTTAAATGCATTTCTATGGCCAGATATTGTCAATTTTTAACCAATTCCTGGAAAAATAAAAAATTATAATATCTAAGAATTTTAGGGAGCTTACATACTTATTAAGCCAATTTTAAAAATAACTTAAATTTCTTTGCTTTTTTTAATTCACTAGTCATATAGAATTCTCCAAAAAACTATAATGAAATTCTTGTATTCCTAAATGCAATGATTTTTATCTTTAGCTGCTATTTTTGTGTATTCTAATTTTTTATTATGTTTTTCATATATTACATTTA
This sequence comes from Glis glis, assembly GCA_004027185.1. Classification (NCBI taxonomy): domain Eukaryota; kingdom Metazoa; phylum Chordata; class Mammalia; order Rodentia; family Gliridae; genus Glis; species Glis glis. Next base: position 2,062 of record PVJS01019602.1, read on the forward strand.
TATATTATGTTTTTACTATATTTCATCTTCAATTATGACATGATTTACACTTTAACCCTTACTGATTGCTTTTATTGATAAATTATACCCTTTCTCATATTAATATAATCATTTCTAATTTATTTTAATTTTTGTGTGTCCATAATCCCTTTGCCCATCTTAATTTAAACTTTATCACATATATTTTGCTATTTGAGTCAATCTGCCTTTTAATGGATGTATTCAATTTATTCATATATAGCATAATTTTTCTGTTCTTTCCATCAGATATATTTCCTATTTTTCCTCATTGTGTTTTTATTTTCCTTTCTCTTAATTTGATGATTTATCTAGTTGCAATTTATATCACTTTCTTTCTCTGTCCTTTTTAATGCTATTTAATTTGATTACTATACTTTTTCCACTTCTTTCCTTTCCTTTTTCTAGCATTATAACTAGAAACTACTATTTGAGAGAAAAAAAACCTATTTCTTCCCAACAAACTCGGTTGTTCATAACTTCCTAACTGCTATATCTCAATAACTTGAAACTCTTAGAATATTTTTATTTTATCTTTTTCACAACAATATTTTAATATCCCTTATAGTATGTCCCCTCTATTGCAAGGGTCCTTATTTGGCCCTATAGTACATTCCCAACTCATAACTATCATCTACAACTATATTCATGGATACATTATTAAATTCATCACCAACAACTTGTCTCTTCTATTCATCCTCTTCACTCATGACTAGAAAAATATTTTGACTCATTTGTTTTTTTAATTAAAGTTATTTCCTTGGTCCTTTGCTTCAGATGATATATATATAGATACTACTAATAGTCTGTAATTTTTAAATGATATTCTCACAGGTAGAGTTTCAGATGAGTAACCATTCTGATTTAGTTTTCTTTATCTTTACTAATGAAACTTGTAACATCAGAAAACCCCAAGTAGATGCTTTTATCATGGAAAATTCAAATCTGTCTTTCTTCATATGAATGAAAATTCCTTCTATCATTTTAAAATTATTGTCCCTCCTCCAACTGTTGCCATTTCTCTTTGTGAAACCCTATTATTTATACTTTATATCTTACTGTGTTTTATTATGCATTCTTTATTTCGTGTCATTATTTATTATTGAGCTACTCCTTGTCTGGCACTACTTTGGGTCTTCACATTCTCATCCTTTTGATCAGTTAATCCCCTGAATAATTTGCTTCAAAAATACTCTTTTTAAAAAAGTTCTAGACAGCACTTTTTTGTTGTTGTTGTACTTGAGTTTTATTAAAATTCATTTAGTGGGTTTGTTGCTCTAATCACTTCTGTCATCTCCAGAAGTTTGGCTTCTCTGGACACCTGATATGTAATCTCAGATACAGGGGGCCTCTCTCTGCTGTTCAGCTTCTCCTCAGTGTCAAAGGGGCAGACTGGCAGGTCTTGGGATCTGTGTTGGCCTCAGCCACCCTTGGGCTGACTTTGCCTGGCAGACTTCTCCCCTGGCCCAAGGCCTCACGTGCAGCCAGCTCCTGGCCAGCTCTAGATATTCTGAAGAAGATAGACAAATTTTCAGGGTACATGGAACATGAGAAATGAGCAAAGTTTAGCATCTTTATTCTGATTTTTTTTTACTTTTTAAAAATGAGGTTAAGAATAATTTATTTATTGTTTTTCAATGAATCAGTACTTGAATGTATTTATTGTTTGTATTCTTTGTTTCTAATGTCTCCTTCTATCTTTATGGATTCTTTCTTTCTGCTCTCCTTATTTTGTTGTCCTGTTAAATGTTCTCCAATTGAACAATCTTTTTGTGTGTGTGTGTGGTACTAGAGATTGAACCCAGGGGCATTCTACCTCTCAGCATTCACAGGGACAAGAGTTTGAGATTGCCCATCAGTCATGCTCCCCATAGCAGGCTTTTGTTTAGGAGATCTAAATGGCCCATCTCCATGACTGCCCTACACAGCCAAAGCTTCATTGAGAGGAAAACTCAATTAAGAGAAAAACAAAATATTAATTGAGAAAAATTAATTAAGAAAAAATTAATTGAGAAAAGCTCAAAGACCATTCCTTTTGACATTTTAATATGAGAAATGTCTCAGAATAAGTAAAATTATCAAATACATAAGTTTATCTTATTCTTTCCCAGTAAAGTTTTTGTCCATATATATATGTAATTTATATGTCCACACATATATATTTAATTTTTATATTAAGTTATCATGGACTGAGAAATTATTCTTTTGTCAAATCAGGAAAGTCTTCATCAGTTTGAGGCATGACCAGAGTAGAACATTATCTGACCTTCAGGTATACAGCTGAGACCAGTAATGTTACTTGGAATTCTGACAGGGACAGTGAAGGAAGGTTTGATTGCTAAGGAAGACTCCCAGGATCCCAAATGCCAATGCTTACAAATCTATAAGAAAACAATACAGTATAACAACAGTATTAAAGTAAGGCTATGCTCTCTCAGAACAAGATGTCCAGACAAGCCAGGCAGGAACTCCAGTTTTCTTCTCTGGAAGGGTCATAAGAGATGCATGTTCACTCTCAGTTCAGAAATCAATCACCAGTGTGAACAGAGAAGAGCTCTGAACCAGGAACCCAAAATAGTGTCTTAATATAGATTCTCTGTATTTTGCTGCTCATATAAGCATATTTTTGCTGCATAACCAGCTGTAGTAGCAGAGATATCAGGGGTCTCACTGAGACCAGGTGCAAATCTTCACTCTCACTGTAATCAATAAATATGCTCACAAACGTACAGACCACTCAAAATTCTCTGACTCATGGTTCCAAAGCAACGCTATAAATCAAGTATGTTTGATGCCTTGATGTTTGTATGCATGTGTTTGTGTGGGGGGTGGCAAGAGTGCAGAGGTGTGGTTCTTATTTCAGAGCAGCTAAGGAAAACTCCAGGCCTGTAGGAATTAACCCTACAGCACAGTCCATCCTCCTGGGCTGTGGTCAAGAACTTTTTATGCCAATCACTCCAACATAAACAGTATCACAATATCATATATCAATCAAACATCAAATCAACAATCACAATGCACATGAAGATTCCAAGCATAGATTATAATCAAGGAAGAGTTGATATAGATTTAAACAAGCAGCTGAACTGTCTGATAATATCAATATGGGCTTTGTCTTATTTTTTGCCATCTTTACACTTCTTTTACATTCTTGATATACAAATATATGCATTGATCATCAAATATATGTACTGATCATCAATAATAACTTTATAACAATTCCAATGCTATAAAGTCATTTTAGCTTCTATAATGTTATGTATAATTTCTACATTACAACATATAGTAGTATTATAAAATACTCTAAATAGTTTATTGCCATAAAATCAGACATTATTACCATGTAATTACTTTTTCTACCTATAAAATCTAACTATTCCTATACTATATATTAGGAGGAGTATAAGTTAGAGTTTATATCTCTGTTATTTCATGGTTTCCTCATCAAATTTCTTTTGTCAGATCTCATGAATTGAGCAATGAGTATTACTATTGTAAAGAGTTTTTCATCAGAGCCCATACATTTCCAGGGAAAAAAACTCAAGGCATAAGATTTGTCAAATATCCACAAGTTGTGCAATAGGACAAGAATGGTTGGCACTGAACTATGGCATTAAAGCTATTAAAGTACACAATGATAGGCTATATTCTCCAGTTAAAATTTTCCATATTCTAGGTGAGCATTCTAGTATGGACACCTCTCATAAGTGTATATTCTGATCGGTCACAGGGATTTTTGTGACAATCCCTGTCCATTGTACCTGAGACAGCTCAGATTCCACTTGAAAAATAACCCAGTTTATGTTGACATGCCAGTTCATTCTCATCATTGGGTCCGAACAAGTTGTTTTAGCGTCTGTTCTAATTGGAGGGCCCATTTTACCAGTGCCATGTAACTATTTTAGAGGACTAGTATTTTAGTGCTTCTGCTTGGAACAAGATGCCCCTGTTGATCCTAAGAGATCTTTTCATCAATATGCTTTTTCTCACTAAAAGCAAACTCTACTGGCCAGTTACTCTTGGGCCAACTGCTAATTCTCTTGAAGTTTTAACCTATTATTTCTTAAATATTTTAAGCACTACACCTTTCCTCTTCTAAGACACTGAGGAAATAAATGTTTGACCTTCAGTTATTATCTCCCAAATCCCAGAAGATGTGTTATTTTTCAATCCTTTTTTCTCCATCCTGCTGATAATTTCAAATTTACTGATTCTTTCCCCCCTATCATTTCTGCTATTGAGCCTATCCAGCTAAAAAAATTTTCTTTTTGGTACTGGGGATTGAACCCAGGGACATTCTACCTCTGAGCTACACATCCAGACCTTTTTATTTATTTATTTATTATTTTGAAACATGATCTTACTAAGTTACTGAGGGTCTTGATAAGTTGCTGAGACTGGACTCAAACCTGCAATCTTCCCGTCTCAGTCTCCTAGGTACTGTGATTACAGACATGCACCACCCTGCCTGACTCCAGTGAATTTTTAAATTTCACTTATTGTAAATTTCTTTTTTTGTGGCACTGGGGATTGAACCCAGGGGTGTTTTACCTCTGAGCTACACCCCCGGCCCTATTTTTTATACTTTATTTTGAAACCGGGTTTCACGAAGTTGCAGAGGGCCTCACTAAGTAGCTGAGGCTGGCCGTGAACCCGGATCCTCAGGTCTCCGCCTCCCAAGTACTGGGATTACAAGCATGCACCACCTCGCCCGGCATATATTTTCCATTTTAAAATTTTAATTTATTTATCCTTTAAGTCTTACATTTCTTGACTGACCTATCTTTCTATTAGTTTTAAGAGTGCTTATATTTGCCTAATGAAGCATTTAAAAATAGCTTTAAAATCTCTAAAATGCTTAAAACTTTAAAATGCTGCTTTAAAAATCTTTGTTAGAAGGCAGGCGCAGTGGCACACACCTGTTATCCCAGTACTTGGGAGGCTGAGACAGGAGGATTGCAGATTCAGGGCCAGTGAGCAGGAATGTAGTGAGACTCTGTTTTAAAACAAAAAATAATTAGGGCTAGGGGTGTAGCTCAGAGTTAGACTCCCCCTGGGTTCAATTCCCAGTACCACACACACAGAAATCTTTGTCATATAATTTCACCACCTGTGCCACTTTGATATTTCCATTATTTTTTGCATACTAAATAATTATGAGTTATATCGAGTTATATCCTAGACATTTGGGATCTTATCTAAATCCCGTGGAGAATTTTGATAATTTTTTTTAGCAGAAAAATGATCTCCTGAAGTTCAGAGCACAGGTCTCAACCTACCTTCTGTCATCGGTTGGGCTGTGAAAACCTTCAGAGTGCTCTGAGGATCGCGCCCACCTGTGCACTAAGCAGAGCAGCAGGGGACTGTTCAGTGGCACCTTTGTGTACTTCTCAAAATGCTCAGTTGGATTTCTTCAGGCACAATTCAGGACTAAACTCGGGAGTTTGGACATAACTTTATGAGATCACTTTCCAATTCTCTCATATGTAGAAGCTAGATAGAAATTGAGGCACAAAAGAGACCTCAGATAAAGGAGAAGAGGCTCTAGTGGAGTGATGGAAGGGGTTAATGGGGATAGAGATTTGAAGAGGGTAACAGTTTAAATAATGTTATGTATGTACATGAAATTACCAATGCCAATATCAATGACATGTGCGGGGAAGGGGAGGGAGGGAGAGGGTGGGTCTGGAGGGAAATGCACCAAGTGTCGTGTGCATGTATATTCTTATCACTCTATGCCTCAGTGCGATGTATAATTATAATGCTCCGGTAGAAGTATAAAAAAAGATTCTTCCTCTTCATGCTCTCCTATGTACCTTCTCGTTCCTGGAGGCTCTCCTTCATGGGCTTCCTGCCAGAAAACTAAGGTTTTTCTACCGACTCAGCTACATACTGCAACAATTATGTCCAGGGCCAAGTGGCAGGAGCAAAGGATAAAAAAAAATAATAAAGGTAAACTCATTCCAAATTCTGACCTGCTTTCCTAATCTGTTGGCTATTACTAACTTTTCAGAGTGTATGAACTGCTGTTACGCATGTGACCAGTGCTCGGTAGGAAAGAAAGTGTGAGGTGTGTCTACTCCGTCAGAGCTGAAACTGAAATCCAGAGCTTTCCCAAATGTTTAGGAAAAACTTTTCCAAACATTCCAGATATTTGGGATCTATTCCATCATATCCTCCTTTGTTCCCATAGTGGTAACCACTCTCTGGATGTGGTATGTGTCCTTTATGCCCTCATTTTTATATATTAATTACATATGTATTTCATAAAAACATATAATGATTTTTGCATTGTTTTAAAACTTGACATAACTCTGGTATTATATTATATAGATTTTTGTGATTTGATTTTTCCAATATTATGATTTTGAGATAAATTTATATGGAAACATGCCTATCTGTTTTATTTTTAACTACCATTTCATATGAATTTAATATCTTATCCACTCCCAAGCTGATGGGAATTTAGATTGTTTCTAATATTTTTCTATTAAAATGATCCCAAGAGGTTTGGAATATAATCACTCATCTCCCCCACTTCCTAAATTATGTGAGGTAAAATAGTGTTTAATTCCACTTATAGTATTAAACACTATAATAATTTGTTTAATATCAATCGACTCTTATAGTGTTCCAACAAGCTGATAGAGCAATTTCTGCTATAAAACAATAAATTTTTAAAAAATCTTATTTTCTACAAAACTACACACTATAATAGTATAGTTTATATGACCACACCATTAAAGGCTAACTAACCAAAACCTGTTTTGAATTCTAAGCAGCATACTAAAGGAAAATAAACTCCAATTAAAATGCTAGGACAACTGAAGATACACTAAACTCCTAAAAGTAAGAAACTACTAAAACAAACATAGGACTTTTTTAAAAAAAGTAAAATATACTTTGATGGGAGATGGTGTAAGAAACAAGGCTACTGAATTATAAAAATGAGGGCAAAATATACCAGGATAAAGCAAAAACTGTATATAAGACCATTTCTAAGATAAAGTATGCCACCATGAGGAAAATTTGGAGTCAGTTTGTATGAAAATTGGCTTGTTTTTCATGACTATAGTGGAATATTCAAGGCAGGCTAACTTTATAAAGAAAAGACATTTATTTAGCTCACAGTTTTGGAAGCTGAAAGTCCTAAAACCGTGGTGCAGATTCTGGGAAGGGCCCCATGGTGGACGGCAGGAACACGTGTGTGCAGGAGGAGAGATCGCATCTCCAACCAGAAGCTGTGGAGGTTGGGTGGGGCCACGATCCCACTTTTATAACAACTCCCTCACAAGAACTAACCAGGGTCCACAAAAAATAATACCTTCTGCAGGCATACCCCAGCTGACCTAAGGAGCAAGCAGGAAAGAAAAGAAAAAGAAAAATCTGGAAATTGTAAATAAGTAAACTAATATCGCCTTTAAATTACATCACTTAAATATGTATTTGAGCCAGGAGTGGTAGCACCTGCCTGTAGTCCCAGCTACTTTGGAGGCTCAGACAGGAGGATCACTGGAACTCATGAGTTTGAGACCAGTCTGGGAAATACAGTGAGACCCCATTTCAAAAAATATGGGTTTGTATTTATATGTGTATGCAGATACACCACCTGTACATATGTGTATATACACCAAACATGTTTAGTGGGGCAAAAGCATACTTTTAAAAAATACTGATTCTTTTCAGTTTTCAGATCATGGGCATTTTTGCATACCATTTAAAATCATCTTAAAAACACGATGTTTTATAACTGCATAATATTGCATCACATATATTTCTTCCACCACATCTCTAAATAAAGTTTAATTAGTGCTCTTAGAATTACAACATTTTAAGAGTACATTAATGGTTGGCTCAGAGGCTTCCCCACAGTCCTATCAAGCTGTATTCGTTATCAGGACTCATTATCTTAATTGATTTGAAGTGTTGCCCAGTGAGAGTGGTCTGTGGGAGAGAGAGAAAAGGCACAAAGTCATCTTGTCTCTGAAGCAGAATTTCTCAGCCTTGCTGTGATTGACATCTTTGGTTTTACTTGGCTGGATATGTCTAGTGCAGAGGGGCTGTCTTGTGCATTGTATGTGGGATGTATAGCGGCATCCCTGGACTGCCTCTTAGATGTTAGAATTCCCCCACTCCCATCTCCTATCTGGGTTGACACACCCAGCCCAGAAGCACTGCTCAAAAGCAGCCGACATTAGTCCTCCATTCTCACAAACCCATAGAAGCTGTGCAAATGAGTTTCCGTCTTAGGTGGATCCTTGAGAGGTAGAAAGTAGAAGAGAACCACTGCTTGTGAAGTTAAGGTCATGTTTATGAGATCTATTTGAGCAGAGTTCACAGTTACAGTCTAGTTAGCTCATTCGACTCCTTTGTGAATACTGCCGAGGTCAAGGGGCTGAAAGGGAGTCATGTCAATCATCATATATAGAAAAAAAAACTCAATATATGTATCCCCTCATGGTGAACAACATTGTCTTTTGCTTAAAGTATTCCACCAACCAGCTTTTAAAAACCTCAGACACTCTTTCTCTAAGTCTAATCTTTATACCCTATTTTCCATGATAAAAAAGTTATGTGCTTTATAGACTATAATTACTAAGACTGAAGGAAGAAATTCAGGTACCCTGTGTACAGTCATGCATGTTATGTAGTGTACAAATTCTGTGACTGACATTCACAATGCCTCTCTTATGTCCACTGCAGTTGGGCCACAATGGACTGTAGCCTTGGGAGCTTTGTCTAAATTGTTCTGCCCTCTCCTTGTTTTGACACTGCTGAATCTAAAATTATTCTAAAATCCCATAGTTCTTTCTTCGTGACCATGCAAAAACACCCACTTATTAACACTGAAATATCTTTTCACATTTTGAAGTATGATTTGTTCAAAACATCTGATAGGATAGTGATAAGTTAAAGAACTGTCTCACTATACAAGGATGCATTTCTTGGTACTTTATAGGGGATTTCATTTCATTATGTATCAATAAGATGTATGATACACTATTGGAGGTATGTATTTAAAATAAAACAGTTTCTCAGGAATCATCTATTGGAAAACCAGATCAGAGATGCTGGCAGAGATTAAACAAATACAACACATGCAGTGTCCAATTAAATAACTTAACAACTAATAAAGTGACCAACTGTTACAGGAGGGGAAAATTCTGACAGATATGGTTAGCAAATGATTCTCAGGTTTAGTATTTAATACAAACTTCAGAATCATTAGATTTTTTAAAAAATTTGACATTTTGACAGTTTAGAATACTTATACTGTATAAGAATTGGGGGAAGGTAAATAAAAGCTGCGGAAGAGCGATGGTAACACACATTTGCTATCTGTTCTCAGCACCACGCCCTATTCTTTTGGCAACGTGCCAATTTTCATTTGGGAATCTCCCCTCTTCTTTCCACATGCTCGGGTGGGTCTCTACCATGTCTCAGGAGTGAAGCATGTGTTCTGGCCCTAAAAAGAAAATCAGAATGTTATATTTCCTTGGCTACAATAATTGGTTCAGAATACACGTGTTTCTCAGTCAAAATCACTGAAATGCAATGAGACTATTGCTAACTGATGTGCTTTACAAAAAGAGGAACATGGATACAAAACTACAGGGCATGTTCTAGGAACTTGAGGTAGTAGAATATGGCTGGTGATGAGATGGATTCTAGGGATAATGATTCACTGTAGATCAAAATTATTAGATTGAGCCACTTTTTCTCATTCCTGATTACCTCCTCAATTTATTAGGAACCCACTGTGAATATGGTATAGCACTAACATTTGTATTTATTAGATAATTAAGTGGAAGGTAAAATTTTTTAACAAAAAAAATTTACAGTGGTCTCAGATTTTATTCTTATTATTTATGTGAAACAAAATGAGAAGTAAAAAAAATAAATGTAGAATGGCAATGGTTTAAGTAGAAGCAGTTTAGTATTACTGGAAAAGGTGGGCTCATGACTTTTATTCACAGTAAGAATTGAGCATGCACATGATTCTTGTTTTATTTTATTTTTTGACTTTTAATCAAGTGGGTGATAGGGAGGATAAAATTTGAAGGGAGTCCAACAACTTCCCTTCAAAGGCAGCAAGAGAGCACTAGTAGGTAGAATGGAGTTAGTATATCCAAAGACTGATGCCAGGAGTCTGAGCATTTATTACTTGACAAAGTTTCCCATTCAGCTCTATGGATTATAGTGTTGGCCATACCTATATAGTTGACTTGTGAAAAATATAGTTGACGTATAGGTGAGATAGTCAGACTGACTCCATTTTATCTTGAGCTGAATGACTGGGCAGGTGGGGGATCCCCAGAAGTGACCTATAGTTCCCAGAATCAGATGCCCTGTAGCCGACCCAGATTCCAGAAACTAATAACTGCTGTAACTGCCTAAGTTAGCTTCTGTAACTATTTGCTACAGCTGATGTAATTCTGTGGTTTTTGCTATATCACCTATAGCTGATGTAATTCTGTGGTTGCTATATAAACCCTGTCCTTTTACTAGTCGGGGCTGCTCTCTTACTGAGGAGATAGCTTGCGGCCATGAATAAATGATTCTTTGATTTGGACATGAGCTTTGAGTGGCCTCTCTCGGCGGCTTCCCTACACCATAGGCAATAGAAGCATATTTAAAACTTTAATTTTTTCTAATTAAATGCTAGTATAATAATAATACTGTATTGGACAGGGTTCTCTAGATTAACAGAATACACAGAATGAGTATATTTGAAAAAAGGGATTTATCAGATGGGCTTACAGTTTGAAGCAATGTAGTCCCAGGTTCTGACTGCACGTGGAGAGTCAGAGGAACCAGTAGCTGGTCAAACAGTCTAAGAGCTGGAGTCTTAGGATTGGAGCAACCACTAATTCAATCCCAGTCCAGGGCGTGAAGATCAGGAAGCTCTTCGGAGAAACGATGGTGAAGTTTCAGTTCCAAGAGCTGGAGGCCGAGAAGATCAAGAAGCTCTTCAGAGAAAGGCAAAGCCTGCGGCCGACGATCTCAGGCGAGAGCAGATGCGTTTTCCTTGGAAAGAGTCGCACGCACTCTACGCGGCTTCTCCCTCTTTAAGTCCGCACCTATCAGAATCCTGCTGCCTACATTCAGGGCAGGGCTTTCTGTTTAATCTGCTGTTACACACCCAAAATCGCATAATCTTGGGTGTGTCATGATCAGGTCAAGTTGACAACCTAGAATAACTATCACAAATACCATAATAATATTTAATCTAAATGTGTGACACCAATGAAATCTACTTATTACATGAGGTCAAACCATAGCTGGAGATGAAAGATACAAAGAGCAAGGTACAATGAACACACAAATCTAGAATCACTGTTTTTAATCTCAATTCCTAGTCTTCAATCTTTATTAATGGCCATTACATGACCATAGTCACTTATCCATGTAAAATGTAGATTAAAATTCCAAAAATTTAAAATGTGGATTAAAATTTAAATGTTGGTTAAAATTATATACATTTTATGAGAAAAAATGTTTGCAAAGTTGGTTAAGAAGCGAAATGAGAGGTATATTTATTATAGTTTGTATTCTTGATGATTCCCATTCTAACTGTAGTTATAGAGAATCACATTGTAGTTTTGATTTGCATTTCCTTGATTGCTAATGATGTTGAATATTTTTTCATGTGTTTATTGGCCCACTTGTGTTTCTTCTTTTGAGAGGTGTCTATTCAGTTCAATGGCCCACTTTTTAATTATTTTTTGTGTGTGGGGGTACTGGGGCTTGAAACAGGGGTGTTCTACCTTTGAGCTATACCCCCAGCCCTTTTTTAAAAAAAATATTTTGATACAGGGTCTTGCTAAGTTGCTGAGGTTGATCTCCAACCTGTGATCCTCCTGTCTCAGTCTCCCAAGTACTGGGATTACAGGCATACACCACCACGTCTGGCTTTGGATCATTATTTTTTTTTTTTTTTAGTGTTAAGTTTTTAAAGCTCTTTGTATATTCTAGATATTAGTCCTCTATCAGAGGAATAACTAGCAAAGATTCTCTTCCATTCTGTAGGCTTTCTCTTCAGGCCCCTGATTGTTTGCTTTGATGAACAGAAGTGTTTGATGTTTCTTTCACTCTGAACCTCTGTATAATGCATAATTACAATGCATCAATAAAAGTATATTAAAAACAACTAGAACCAGATTTCTATACATATAGAATACTAAAAATATGTGAGGTACATAAAATTATAATTACTTTGATTTATTATTTTGCCAGTGAAAGAAACTAAGTGATCAGTTATGAGAATCTTCAAATAAATATTTCCTACATATTATGTATTATGACATTTGATGTAGTGATTACAGAAACAGATTTTTGGGGTAGGATTTCTCAGACTCAATTAAAAAGAAAATGGCCCATTTGTTTCACATTCTCCTTTGGTTTCAGAGTGGAGACATCTGAAGCGTCACAGAGCCAAAGCACTGTGTCCTGACTCTGAGTGCTACTCTGAACACTATTCAAAATAAGAAAGTCATTTAGTCATAGACTTTTTATTCTGGAAGGCATTTTGTAGGGCGTTTTGTTAAACCTTTTTAAAGTGAAATAAGGTTTAATGACTTGTTATAAGTCTCCCAGATATTCTTGATTTCTGATTTGGGTTTTTTTTTCCCACTGTAAACTGTAGGTAAATCATGTTCTGAATTCATTGTCCATCAAGATTTTAAAATGCTTGTGCTCACTGGGCCTGGTATGGGCATTGCACACACCTGCAATTCCAGTACTTGGGAGGCCGAGATAGGAGGACCATAGGTCAGCCTCAGCAACTTAATGAGACTCTATCTCAAAATAAAAAATAAAAAGAACTGGGAATGTAGCTTAAAGGTAGAATGTCCTGGGTTCAATCCCAGTCCCAACAAACAAGACAGAAAAAAAAAAAAAGAGTACTTGGGCTCAATTTTTTTTTTTTTTTTTTTTTTTTTTTTTTTTTTTTTTGCGGTACCGGGGATTGAACGCAGAGGCCTTCTACCTCCGCACTACACCCCCGGCCCTATTTTTTTTTATGCTTTATTTTGAAACCGGGTCTCACGAGGTTGCGGAGGGCCTCACTAAGGAGAGAGAGAGAGAGACAGAGAGAGACAGAGCGAGAGCTGAGGCTGGCCGCGAACCCGGATCCTCCGGTCTCCGCCTCCCAAAGTACTGGGATTACAAGCGTGCGCCACCACGCCCGGCTTCAATTTTTTTTTTTGAGTCACATCCTCAGCCCTCAATTTTTGAGACAGATAAAGAAAGTTCTGCGAATTTGGTGATATCCTATCCTTATCTTGAATATATATGTATGCCTTTTGAACAGAAATGTTTTCAAAATTTTACTACTGTGACTTTCAGGTAATTACATCATCAAGGATCTGTTACCCCAGTACCATGATTTAAGTGAAAGACACTAAAAAGTAGCATTTTGTGAACAGTTGGCATCTAGAAAATTGACTAAACAAATCATAGTTTGAGACGATACACTTCAGGGTTATGCTTATGTAACCAAGACTTGATTCCAAATTTTTTTTAAAAAAATGCATAGTTTATACAATGTGAAGTGGAATTTTTTGTAGTCATGGTATCAACTAAGGTTCAGTTACAGATGTTGGGAATCCTGTTAGCTAGCTTAAGTAAAAGACATGAAGTTTTCCATTGCTTAAACATTATGGGTGATTGTTTCCAATACGATATTACTATTTGAAAATGCAGTGATGTATACAAAATCGAGAATTGCAGGGAATAGAGGAAGGAAAGAAGAAAGGAAGGAAGGAGTGAGGGATGTAGATGTTGGTGTTCCTCCTAGGAGCCATCCCCCAACCATGAAAAAACTGAGCTAACTCTTGAAAATTGTCCTTGGCTGACCTGATCCTCACAGGCTAATCCTTATGAAGTCATGTGTCATCCCCACCCTGGAGCAGCCAGTGACTGACCAATACAAGGAACAAAGGCCAAGTCCTCCTGCTTCCAGGTGAGGTGACTGTTAGTCACACCATTGCCGGCTCTTTGCCCTTCCTCCTTCTCATGTAGGTTTTTCCTGCAGAGAACTTCCATAATAAACCAAATGTGCCTGAGTTCCTGTCTCAGGTCCTTCTTGTAGTGAATCCTACTTGAGATAAAGGAAGAAAAAGAAAAAAGAAAAAGGAAACAAACCAAGCAACCCTGACATCCAGCCTTGAGAAGATGTTAAGGTATCATTAACCCGGGGCAAATCACACTGCTTGCTTTTGTTTTCTACTCTGACTTACCAGGGAACCCAGTCTCTTTACAAACAACTTTTTAGCTGTTCACTGAAAGCTCAATGCAGGCACCCACTCGTACCAAATATGTTGAGTTTAGTTTTACTGCCAAACGCAGGTTTTCGGTGAAAATCAGAAGGGAACACACTTAATTTCTTTGTTGAAGCACATTGATTTCATTTGAAACAATTAGCGTTAAAATAAATAAACATTGTTTTTACTTTATTCGGTGGATATGAATTAATACAATGAAACTTGTTATGTGAGAAGGTAAAAAGAAAAAAAAGGTTTGGAGAGTGTTTGTGTAGCCAACTGGCATAATGGTATTCATGCTGATTAATAAAAGGAAGTCAGAGGGTGCATTTCTAACCTGCTGTAGCATTATCTTGCATTCTTAGGGTATTTATTATGCTTGTGCCACTAAACAAGGAAATACTGTGTGTGTGTGTGTGTGTGTGTGTCTGTGTGTGTCTCTGTGTGTGTGTCTGTGTGTGTGGGGCATAAGCAGAATAATGACCCCCCATGGTGTTCACATCCTAATCTCTAATACCTGTGAATCGATTAGGTTTCCTGATGAGGAGAGTGGAGGCTGCTAATCAGCTGTTTTAAAGTTTACAGAATTCCTGAGTTACATAGGTGAGCTCACGGTAATCAGGAGTTTTTAAAAGAGGAAGCAGGAAACAAAAGAAGCCCCAGTGCTAAAGTGATGCTGTGGGGAAAGTGTTGACTGTCTAGGCCATTGCCAGCTTTGAGGACGGAAGGGGCCATGAGCCAAGGAATACTGCAGCCTCTAGAATCTGGACAAAGCAAGAAAACAGATTTCCCCTAAAACCTGCAGAATGGTTGCAACCCTGCTGACATCTTGATTTCAGCTTAGAAAGACCTGCATCAGATTTCTGATCTCCAGAACTAAATTCATGCTGATTTAAACCACTGTTTGTTCTAATTTTTTACAACAATGATATAGGAAATTAACCCAAGTGTATATACACATAATTTTTAAATGTAATATTATGTTATTGGACTGTTTTTTAACTATAACTTAGTTTTTAAAATGAATGGTGTAGTCAGGCGTGGTGGCGCACGCTTGTAATCCCAGTACTTGGGAGGCTGAGACAGGAGGATCTGGGTTTGCGGCTAGTCTCAGCAACTTATTGAGGCCCTCTGCAACGTAGTGAGACCCTGTTTCAAAATACAAAATAAAAATAGGGCTGGGGGTGTAGCTCAGAGGTAGGATGCCTCTAGGTTCAATCCCCAGGACTAAAAGAAAAAAAAATGCATGGTTTCTATAAGTTAAAAATAGGTATGTACAAAAAAGAGATGTATTAAAATGAGTGTTTTTCTTATAGAATCAGTACCTAGGCTAAACAATATTTAATGCCCTTTTTTACTTTTGTTCTTTTTACATTTATATAAACAAACACAATAACACATATAGCTATGTTTATAATTAATGTTGGCAAAAGAGGGACTATTTTTGCTCTTTGCACTTAACTGTAATAAGGGCTTCATTTAAGGTCAATTGCTTTAATGAAATCTAATCCTTTCTTTTTCATAACTGAAATTTTCCAGTGTTGATGCCGTACAATTTACTCAACCATTTCTTGATGATGAATATTCAAAGGTTTCTAGTTCTTTTGTTGTTCTTTCTATATTTTTGCCATGTTATACAGTGCTATAATTAATGGGTTCTTGTATATTTAGTAGTATTAGTTTATCCAAATGAGAATGTCAGATTTCAAATATTTTTCAGTCTTACACTTGTAGGTCATGCATATCATCAGATATAACCAACATAATCCCTACACCTCGCCTTAGACCTTAATTTTATCATTTTATTTTACTATATTTCAGCTACTAACATGTGAAAAAAATTGAAATTTTCTTCTTGTATTCCCAAGCCCATGTTACTAAACAAATGCAATACAAAGCAGAGAATTGTTATAAAGTCAGGCAGCAAAGTAAAACAAAGTACCTGTTTGCTTCTAAAATTCTACCCAAGGATATAGCACTAATTACCTATCTCTGAACAACACATGCCACCATCTTTGTTTTGTTTTCTTAATTCCCCATGGGGTTTAGTTACAAGATGTGCTGATAACTCAGTGGAAGCCAAGCAGGAAAAGAGGAGTAAGGGGGTACAAATTTAGGGAAAATCAACCAGGATATAGGGCTGTCCCACTAGACAAGTCATTAAATAAATTGTAATTTCCAAACAAATTCAAATTTAATAGGCTCTGATTCGGGAAGGAAGATATGGCATCCAAGGCTTCTACAATATTGGGAAGCAAGTGTAGGTGATATTGTTAGAATCCGTACACAAAACAATATGGTAGCTATCCCCTAGTATTGCCTGTGATCCTGGGTGAAGTCTTCGGTAGGTTTCATAATTTCTATAGTTCTCTAGATAACAAAAAGTTCTTCCCTCCCTGCCGTTCACTAAATGCCCCTCTCATTTCATTGGTAAAAATACTCAATCCCACATCATAGGCAAATGGCAAACTGTTTTGAGTTAAAGCCTCTGTCTTCCATTGCTTAGACTTGTTCCAGTTGGAAGTTTGCACTAGCGGTTGGATCGGTGATGTCCTTATCTATATCCCTGAATTCTTAGCACTGTGCCTCCTATCCCACTCTCTGGGCTGCTGTGGCCACTGCCAAGGGGTGGGTATGGAAGGGAGGAGGAGGAAGAAGTAGGAAAGTCCTTACATGATCAGCTCAGGTCCTATCTGGTGATGACTTCCTCTGGCCCCTGCTATTGTTTAAATGGACTCTCTCATGTCTATTTAGTGAACCTTTTCATGATTTTCCCGAAGCTCTCTACATGGTTAGTGATTCTCTTTCATCTGTACATCTAGGATTCCCACACAGCTTCTGTACCCTGTTCTACGCCTCTGGCCTCCCTTGATGACATTGTCTTGGCCCTCCAAGGATGCCTTCTTGGGCACAATTTAACATCTTTCCAGGCTAGAAGTCCCTCCCAGGTATCTCACACCTTGTCCTTAGGACCTCTGGCCTTGAACCACTGAGAGATGAATCAGTTCTTTCCACAGAGTGCCCTGTACCCTCCACCACAGGCTGGTGCAGTCAGCCTCATTCCCATTATACAATCAGGCTTGTGTGGGAGACTAGATTGAAGGAGATATATGTCAACCTCCTCTAGAAATGGTCTCCTTGGAGCCTTGCTCACTTGACTTGAGACCAGGGCTAAAGGCTCCACATACCTCCTCTCACTCTCTAGTAATTCTCTCCAATGAATTCCTCTTCCTGATTTTCAATATATGCATGCGCCTCTCCAACCCTTTCTAAATGTCAAATGAGTGAAAAATCTAAGGTTAGTTAACAACGCTGACTCAGAGTTCTTGTACAAACAGGTTTAGTTTGATCTAGTATCTTACATAACAAAGTCAAAGTAGTTGCACCTGGTATCCTGGATCTCAGTGGAAACTGATATCTTACTATTATGGTCAGACTTGTAGACCCTGGAAAGAGCACAGGCAGTCGCTAAAGCTATAGAAGATGGGAATCAAGCCTTGGAGGTGGTGGGGCTGGCAGAAATAAAGCCAAATATTGGAGTATCTGTTAAATTGTCTGACGTTCAGTGCAGGATCCCAGTCTCAAAGAGGTTGTGTAGTCAGAAATTTAGGGCAAAAACTAGTTGTAAGTCCTGGGCGTATATAGTAGTTGTGGGAGGGAAAACCCAGGAGGCTGGTTGGTGTTTGGTCTGCTTGTGGCACACACTACCCACTGGCTGTTAATATAAGTGTGTTTCTGTTCCTTCTAGAACCACCTGAGCTGAGTTAGCTTCCAGGTACTAGAGACACATGAGTTGAGTCCCTGGATTTTTTAAATACTTTTATTAGTGCATTATAGTCTCACATCATAATGTAGTTCACAGTGAGAGTGACATACGTGCATATAGCACTTGGTGAGCTTTTCCAAGTTTCCCTCCCCACTCACCCCCTTCTCCATACAGGATATTGAAATTGACACCACCTCCCTGGATCCACTGGAATTTCTCCTCCATTATCTGAAGTCCCTGATTACTCCCTACCTTCCGCATTTGGGAGAAAACATAAGACCCTTCACTTTCTGTGACTGGCTAATCTCACTTAACATAATATTCTCCAGGTCCACCCATTTTCTTGCAAATAACATAATTTTGTTCTTCTTTATTGTTGAGTAGAATTCCATTGTGTGTATATCCCATAATTTTGTCATCTACTCATCTGTTGATGGACACCTAGGTTGAGTACCTGGATTTTTGTGGGTGTTGTGCTAGGTACTGGGAGGATGAGGATGAGCTGCTTGTGGCGCTCAGTCAACAGTGAGGCCTCAGAGCAGGGAATGATGACGTCATTGCTGCTATCTTGTCTTTATCCCAGTAGACTCCTTTCCATTTCATCCTGTCATATTTATGCGTAGCTCTAGTTTAAAGGAAGCAAAGGTGCACAGAACTGGTTAAACTGAGATGAGCTCTCATGCATTTTAAAGCCTACATAGATTTGCCTAAGAATTTGAATACGAAAGGAAGGAGGAAGAGTTATCATGGAATACAAATTGCAAGTGCTCCCATCTGTATGATGATTAAGTGCTTTTAAAATTATTTTTGTCTCAAACTGAATCAGAAAAAAATAGCAGAGTTTATTTCTCTAAAATCCCAGGCATTAAGAAGAAAAAAAGGTTTTCTTGTTTTCGCTTTCTTAGATTCCATTCTATCCTGTTTTAGTTCTTGCTTTATTTCTAGATCAGCCTATGGCAGAAGGCCAGCTGCATCTGAAAGATATCAGTTGTGGTCTTTGGCATATTAAGAATATGTTCATATTACTAGATTTCCTCTGAGGCTATCTTGTAGCACCATTTCTGAGCCAAGTTTAAAACAATAGGTGCGATACTTTGAATATTGAGGTTTCATGGAGGCACAGGTGCCAATGTATATGTGTGTGTGTTGATTGCTGTCATTAGAAGGGTTTAATTCCATTTGAGTTTGAAAGTGACTCTTTGTATTTGAGTTTCTATGAGTAGAAATACTACTGAGGAGTGGAATAGCTGGGTCATGTGGTGGTTCCTTTCCTAGTTTTTTTGAGGAATCTTCATGCTGATCTCCATAGTGGTTATACTAATTTACAATCCCACCAACAGTGTATAAAAATTCCTGTTTCCCCACAAACTTGCCAGCATTTATTATTGTTTGTATTCTTGATGATTGCCATCCTAATTAGAGTCAGACATAAAAAAGTAATACTACTGAACAATTAAGCATGTTAACAATTCCCACTTTTTGTTGCTGTAAGTAGTATAATGTGTATCAATGTACTTTTGTTTCAAAGGTAAGTTCTCTGGGGGCAAAAGTGGCAAAAGAACATGAGGCAATTCAAGGCTGAATTCCTCAGAGTGGATTCCTTCATTCCCATTCTTGGAAATAAAACTTACACATCTTTTTATTTTGCGGTACTGGGGGTGGAAACCAGGGGCATTCTACCTCCGAGCTACACCCCCAGCCCTATTTTTTATTCTTTATTTTGAAACAGGGTCTCACTAACTTGTGGAGGGCCTCACTAAGTAGCTGAGGCTGGCCGTAAATCTGCAATCCTCCTGTCTCAGCCTCTCAAGTACTGGGATTACAAGCATGTACCACCACGCCTGGCTAAAATTTACACATCTTTAAGGTTGGATGGGACCTTAGAGATCTAATCACTGAATTTTACAGATGAGGAAATTGCATTCAATAATGGAGACTTGACCTTAATTTGCTCAAATTAATTTTGAAATACTGTTGATAATAAGAACGAACTTCATAATAGTGGAAGCTGAAGATTTTCAAATACACACTGCTTATTTTAAAAGGTGCCATTGCTGGGTTTGGGGTATAGCTCAAAATTGTTTTTCCTCTCCACTATAATTTAATTTTAAAGTCTGATTTAAAATTATTATTAGGTGGGCATGGTGGTGCATACATATAATCCCAGTTCTTGGGAGGCTCAGGTAGGAGGATTGCAGATTTGAGGACAGCCTAAGCAATGTAACAAGATTCTCAGCAACCTAGTGAGACCCTGTTTCAAAACAAAAAAATAAAAGGGTGGAGGTGTAGCTCCAAGGTAGAATGCCCCTGAGTTCAATCCTCAGTACCAAATAAAAAAATAAATAAATAAAATTAACATTAAGTTAATATTAAATAAAATACTTAAAATCTAATTTAAAATTAAATAATAGCTAAGCCTAATGATTTGAGCTATGGATTAAGGAATCAAAGATGTAGTGTTCTAAGCCGGGCGTGGTGGTGCACGCTTGTAATCCCAGTACTTGGGAGGCAGAGACCGGAGGATCCGGGTTCGCGGCCAGCCTCAGCTACTTAGTGAGGCCCTCCGCAACTTCATGAGACCCGGTTTCAAAAATAAAGTATAAAAACTAGGACCAGGGGTGTAACTCGGAGGTAAAACACCCCTGGGTTCAATCCCCGGTGCCACACACACACAAAAAAGATGTAGTATTCTGTACACAGGTTAGATGAACAATATTATTTGAGTGTAACTGTGATTATTACATTAGGGGATAGAGGGGTGCAGTGCCTTGTACCCCTCCTCATCTGAGTTGAGAGGGCTGTCAATTTCAGGTGGTGGCAACCCCTCACAAAGGAGCTTTCTGGGGTAACTGCAAATAGTACAGCTCGAGGTCACTTAGGGTGCAGGTTAGCAAGAAAGGCAGACAACCTTCTCCTGTGAATTGACACTGAACATTTATATCACTTGTTCAAGTAGAAGCTGAGCCTGATTCTTTTAGCATACCCTGTCTTTTTCAGCAAATTTTTGATGCATTCTCCAAATCCAGAATTGCTCTTTGCAAAAGAGGAAAGAAAGTAGGAAGTTACCCTGTGCTATTTCTCTTGGTAGTAAGAGTGGTAATCATTCTTTTGATTTTATTCAGATGTCCCACATGTCCTAAAGCATTGTACGAAAATGTGACAGTTTTGTGTAATTCTATTCAAGAGTTGAAGAGGACTGGAAAATTCTAAAATACAGCTGTCTCTATCATTGCAAAAGATATTATCTTTGTTATTCTTTTATTTTATGACAGTTGCTAGGAGTGTGCTAACATATATTGACTTTTTTTTAAATTTTAGTCCTCTGCCAGTTCCCAAGAATGAATATAGTGCCAAAAATAAACATTAATACAATGGGAATATTTATAACCTATAATCTCATATACAAAGAGAGAAAACATGAATATATTTGAGAAGGAGCTGAAGCAATCTCCTTTTCAGATAATATTGTTTGAAATATATATTACATCTTCAAAGCAATTTATATTCCCTGTGATGTGTTTAATAACCATGGAAAAATATACCAGTATATGTCTTTTTTTTTTCTTTCTGGTACTGGGGATTTAACCCAGGGGTGTTCTACCTCTGAGATACACCCTCAGTCCTTTTTATTTTTTTTTAATTTTGATACAGGGTCTTGATAAGTTGCTGAGGGCCTTGCTAAGTTTCTGAGGCTGGCCTCAAACCTGCAATTCTCCTGTCTCAGCCTCCCAAGTATTAGAGTTGCAGACACGTGCCACCATGCCCAGCTCCCCAGCTCCAGTACATATGTTGATAGTGCTTTTTAAGTGTAGAATCATTATTTGAAGCAGCTGTTACACTATCTCTTAGGTTTTTGAGATTTATAATATTGGTCTGACTACAGGATTTTTCTGAACTACTACTGGCTTTGCTGCTACGGAGCTTACTTAGTATACAAAGAACCAGGTTGATCTCAACTTTCTTGTTTGTACCTAGATTCTATCCTTCTAAATTATAAATTCTATAAAGCAAAGCTTTGGTTTCACCACATTGTATTCTACCTTTCAGTTAGTTGGGCACAGAATTAGGGTTCAGTATACATCAGGTAAGCAAATTGAATAAAATGATTATAATCAACATACTCTTGTTCTGTGATTCTTAAGATGGAAATCTGAATAAATTATTAAATGCATTTATTGATCACTTATATTCAATCAGTTGGGAGAAACAATGCAAAAAATATAAGCATGTTATCTAAGCCTGGAAGAACAGCATTATAGCTGATATTCTTGCATAGTTTTTTCCCAATTGATGGAATATAATATTACTGTTCTTCCAGACTTAGATAATATAATGTAGGAACACAGAGGATGGTGCAACTTATGTTGTCTTAGGAAAGAATTTACTGACAAGGTAACATGTGAACTAGGACTTGATTATGAGTTACAATCTTCTAAGTCAAGAAGCTGAGTGGGGAGATATTTGAGGAAATTTGAAGGCATAGACTGGTTAAATTCAAAAGGCATTGGATCTGTGGCAGGAGCATGGGGTGATTGGAATAATGATGGGAGAGACTCTCAAAGGTCAAATTGCATTGCATAGCCTTCTATGCTAGACTATAGAATTCTTAATAGGGAGATGGCGTGATCTATATGGTGTTTTAGGAAGGTTGTTATATAAGCAGAACACATTGGAATTTGAAGAGACCTTTGATAACAGTTAAAACACTGTGGTGCTCTTTCAACCAAGAAATGCTGAAAGCTTTAATTGATTAGTTGAATTTTTTAGTATGCAATAGGCACTGTACTATCTGTTGAGATGCAGAACCACTGAGTCCTGAGGTAATTAGAGGTATTGTTTATCTGGGAATAATTCCATCTATATTTTCGTCAATTGTTTGACTTTTCCATATTTGTTCTTAATATGAATTTTTTAGAAAACCTTATATTTGAAAATATGGTATTACTTTAGCAGATTTTACATTTATTGTGCAAGGGCATATCACAATGTAATGAAGAATATGGTCAACTTCACAGTTTTTGAGAAATAGGTGGCAAAGAGACTTTATAAATTTGTCATGCCGGAGCTAAACCTAAAAATACGGGAAACACTCACTTCAGGAAAAGGGAGTAGTATCCACAAAGGCGAGGTCTGAGTCAAGAGTGGCAATTCGTATAATATGCCTGAACTACAGAAATAAAAGGGGTCTGCTGATCACGGACATTGGATGAACAAAAGGAAACTAGAATGAAACATGCAAATAATTTTAGCATTTGTGGACACTATTTGAGCCCGTAGTCATCTGCTAGTGAGATGGCAGGCATAACTGACCAAGTTACATGTGCTAAATAAATAAAGCTGCATTCAGATACCAACCTCGCCTTACCCAATCTTTCCTAGTTTTTGGCTTTGAAGTGGGAGCCATCTGATAAGAGAGGATGCAACTCCCTACCTCCTGTCTTCAAAGCTCCTCCTCCCTTTGCCTATCTGACTCCCATCCCACACTCTTGCCTGATCTGTTGCCCCATCAGATCATTCCCGGAAAGAATAAATCTACCATCAGGGCTTTTTACCTCCCACTCACCCTTAACCTTTTTGCAATCCAGTTACTCTCTTCTGTTTTGAAGTTAATGCTTTTGTAATTTCCTAAATTCCAGAGTGAATTAACTTCTCAGTCCTCCTAATTTTGAACTCCACTTGACTCTCTCTTCCCCTTTAGCCTTCATGCAAACTAATCTCCTTGTTCTCTTGGATTATTCTTTTTGGATATCTCCTCTTTTGTCTGTCCACGTGGATTAATTTTTGTATTAGGGCTTTCCAGAGAAACGAAAGTAATACAATGTAATGTAAATATAAGAAAGGATTTATTAGATTGGTTCACATGATCAGAGACTGAACAGTCCCACAACAGCTGTCTGCAAGCTAGAGAGCCAGGGAAACTGGTAGCTGCTCAGTCCAAAAAGGCGGAAGCCTCAGAACAAATGGAGGCCAATGATGCAGCCCCGGCTTGAGAGCAGAGGCCAAAAGACACCTGGAGAACCACTGGTGCAAGTCCACATTCGAAGGCTGAAAAACCTGGAGTCTGGTGTCAGTGGTTAGCAGTAGCAGAAAAGCACGCCTGCCGGAGCACAAGCTTCCCCCGTCTGCTCTTTCAGTCCATTGGGTGGTGCCACCCACATTCAGGGCAGGTCTTCCCCACTGAGTATGCTGACCTACATGCCAATATTCTCTGCAAACACTTTTATAGACACATCCAGAAATATGCTTTACCAATTTTCTAGGTTCCTCATAGTCCAGTAATGTCGACAACCAAAATTAACCATCACAATTCCCAAAAGTTATTTCCTAGCCGGGTGTGGTGGCACATGCCTGTAATCCCAGTACTTCAGAGGCTGAGACAGGAGGATTGCAGATTTGAGAACAGCCTCAGCAAGTAGTGAGACTCTCATCAATCTAGCAAGACCCTGCTTCAAAATAAAAATAAAATAGGGCTGGGGGTGTAGCTCAGAGGTAGAATGCCCCTGGGCTCAATCCCCAGTACCACCAAAAAAAGTCATTTCCTTTCCCTAATCTCTTCTTTACCTAGATGCTTCATTAAACTTTTGTTTTGTGGTGCTTGGGATCGAGTCCAAGACTTTGGGCATGCTAGACAAGCACTCTACCACTAAGCTACCTCCCCATCCCATCCATTTTACTATTCTTGTTTTATTGATTCCTACCAAATCAATATCTATAATTCTAGTTTATCTCCCAGGGTCCCAATCTCCATTTCTTTTTTTTAAGGATTTTATTTTATTTTTTATTAATTTTTTATATGTTTTTATTGGTGCATTGTAGTCTCACATTGCAATGAGTATCAGTTTGGTGTTAACATACATGCACACAGCTCTTGGTGTCCCTCCCCCCAGCCCCCCTCCCCACATGTAGCACTGAGAATGATGTTGGTATAATCTCATATGTACACATTGTTTATGATAGTAATTCCATAGATTTACTTCTTTCTTGACCTTCCCCTTCCCTAGTACCCCTTCCCTTGCACCACTGAGGGTTCTCTGTTGTCATTGGAGTCCCTTTTGTGTCCCCACTACTCCCTAGGTTGCATATTAATGAAAACATATGTCCCTTCTTTTTTGTGATTCGCTAATCTCACTTAACATAATGTTCTCCAGATCTTTCCATTTTCTTGCAAATGCTGTTATTTTGTTCTTCATTATTGCTAAGTAGAATTCCATGTTCATAGCAGCACAATTCACAGTGGCCAAATTGTGGAACCAACCTAGATGTCCATCAACAGATGAATGGATTACAAAATTATGGGAAATACCCAATCTCCATTTCTAAACTTTTGCTTAATTTTTTTCTTGTATACCCTGCCGGTTCTCCAAACTCAAGAAATATTGGAGATGTTTAAGCCAGTAACTCCCTGCTTTCTTCATTCTGTTAGATGATCAGCAGATTCCTCGTAATCCATGCTGTATCATGTGAACTACTACTTAATCTGCATTTATTATGCCAATTGAATATCGAGACAATCTTTTCTGTTTGTCTTAGTTTCTCCTTCCATTGCTATACATTGGCTCAAGCCCTTACTTTCCCTTGACTATGAAAGCATGATAGCATGCTAACTGTTCTCACATTTATCCTTTAAGTATACAATGGCAGACATTACTTTAAGCCAGTAGAGGGGGATGATCTTGGATAATAAAATATTCAATGGTTGAGAAAAACCTCCAGTCTATAATTCAGTGCTATATAAATAACAACTTCTGCTTTTAGTTAAGCTATTTTTAAAACAATCCTTTAGTTCATGGATGATATGTTCACAATCTATTGCAGTATAACAAATTATCCCTGAATTTAGCAGGGTAAAACAATAAGCATTTATTACCTCATAATTTCTCTGGGTCGGGAATCTAGGCATGGCTTAGCTGAGTCTTCTTCATAGTCTTTTATAAGACTGCGCAGTGTTGCCCAGTGCTGGAGTATCATTCAAAGGCTCACTTATATGGTTTCTGGTAGGATTTGGTTCCTTGAGGTTATTGGACTGAGGCCCTCCGTTCTTTGCAGGCCATTGGCTGGGGGGTGACCCTCAGCTGCTTGCCATGTGGGCTTCTCCAACACGCCAATTTCTTGCAGTAAAAACCAGCAAAATTGAGAGTTTGCTATCAAGCTAGAATTTACTTTCTTCTACATCCTAAACACTCAAGTTTTATGTCAACCCATCACCTTTGCCTTCTTCTACTGATTAGAAGCAAATCACAGGTTGCACTCACACCCAAGGGGTGGAAATTGTGTAAGACTATGAATATCAGGAGGTAGGCATCATTGGAGACCATCTTAAATGTCTCCTGTCCCAGAGAGATTGTATCAGTAGAGCAGTGCAAGCTTCCAGTGGGTAGCAACTATACTGTAGCACCAGTGAACAGTAGTTTGACTGATAATGGACAGGCAGAATCTTTTCATTGGGCAGAGGTCATTGTTGCGCCTGGTCATCCACTTTGTGTGGAAGGAGAAATGGCCTGAGATTAGCTATGTATACACTTATGGACAGTGGCAAAAAGCTTGACCAACTTTTCAGGAGGTTGGAAGGAAAAAGATTGGAATATTGAAAACAGAGAGGTCTGAGATAGAGGCATTTGGTTGGACATATGGTGGTAGTTATGACATTTGAAAATCTTATCAGATATTAATGCTAATAAGAATGGACTTTTGAGGTAAGAAGTAGGAAATAATAAAGTAGCTAAAAACACTTGGCCCCCAGCCAGAATTTGTCATCAGCCATCTTGATAAGCATATGAGTATGCTTATCAAATATCATGGTGGTAGATAGAGCAACTGTGCATGGATCCAGCTGCATGAAATCTAGCCTCCTGAGACTGGTCTACCTACTACTGTCACCAAATGTGCACCCTGCCAGTGCCAGAGGCTGAGACTAAGTCCATGATATGGCATCATACCCTGAGGAGACTCAGTGGCCATTTGGTAACAAGCAGTAAAGCTTTAGGCTCTTATCCTTATCTCCACAAGAAAGACAGTGATTATCCTGATAATAACGGAAATATATTCCAGGGTGTGTTTGCATTTTCTGCCTGTAGGGCCTCAGCCAGCATTACCATCTAAGCTAAGTTTTCAGAATGCTGCGTCTACCTGGATGGGGTCATCATAGCATTGTTTCCATCTAGAAGACAGATTAATTAATTAATTAATTAATGCATTATCAAAGATGATGTAAGAATGGGCCCATGATTATTGTGGTGCACATTACACATCTAATGATAAAAGGATGCACAAATATAAAGGTTTTTCATCCTGGCCCAACATGAAACAACATTGAAGTCTCCTTAGAATTTCAGAGCTCCCTGGAGAGTCAGCTACAGCTGTCATTGGGACTACATTGCTACTCAGCTCCCTCCTCTGCCCGATTCAGTTTTATGTCCCTCCACTTCTACATAATCATTAGTTCCAAAAACTCTTTGTCAGGGTTTGGATATGGTTGGTATTTTTTGAAACTCATGTTGAAATCTGATTGCCGTTGGGGTAGTGTTAGGAAATGGGGCCTTAAAGAGGTGATTAGGTCGTTATGAGAAATTAATGCCTTTTTCACTGAAGTGGGTTCATTTTTACCAGAGTGGGTTGTTATGAGTCTGCTCCTTAAGTTTTGTCTCTTCCACATGTGACCACTTCCCCTTCTGTTTTTTCTCTATGTTATGGCATAGCACAAAGACAGCACCAGATGTGGTCGCCTGACCTTGGACTTCCAGCCTTTAGAACCATGAGTTAAATAATGTTTTTCATTATAAATTACCTACACTAGCAAAAAAAAAAAAAAAAAAAATTACCTACTCTCAGGAATTCCATTATAACAACAGAAAATGACCCAAACGTTAATAAACATTATGCATGCTAATTTTATCTAAGAATCTGTTTCCTGGGAAGCCTAATTTGGCCAGTCAACATGCTAGCCAAGATCTTATATTAAGAAAACAAGGCAGGCCAAAATGACATCTGAAAGTATGATGATTTTTAAGTTCAGGGAAATATTTTAATTATAAAATGTTTTATGAAGAGTTTCATAAAATGAATGGATTCATGAAATTGTAGTGCTAACCTATAATTACTATTCTAAAATAGGTTGACTAGTTGAAGTGAGACTTTACAGAACAAATAGGCAAACAATTTCACTAATTTTCAGATGAGTTTTTCAGTAAAAAAAATCAAGCAATAGGGATTTTTAAATTTCAAGGTTGACAATAATTGGTTATCACTGAATTTATGCGTGAAGAGAAATGAAAACCTGACAAATTTCACAATGTTGTAAACATATAGGCAGTTACTTAGATTTTTTAAAAAGATTATTATTTGTGAGGATTTTCATTAACAAAATGTAAACCTCATTTCAAATAATATGGATCTTTAAAAAAATCTATTAGTTACAGTCTTCTTTTGTTCATTTGATCTATCATTATATTTTGAATACTTACTTTCCTGTTAGCTACAAGTCTCTTTTCATCTGTCTGATGCTAAGATAGTGAAATGAATGACAGTGTTGATTGCATTGTGTTTCTTCAGCTGAAAGAAGAATTTATCACTCATCCCCCACAGGACACTGTCTGTGTTAGACAATTCTCCAAGTACAAAAGATCTAAACTCCCTAACAAAGCCTCTTTTAAAATTATGTAAATTATTTGTGAACAGTGGCTAATTGTGTAGAGTTTAAGTGTGGTCTAGTTAGGAGAAATCTGTAAGATTTTATCTGTGTTGTGTACGTGACCACTCTCAGCAAGGAAGCTCTGTTGGGACTAAAGTCTCCAAGATGGCTCCACACACATTTCTGGGGACTTAGTGCTGACTGTTGACTAGGGCACCGCAATCCTCCATGTGGCTCTCACTGTGTGGTTGATCCCTATTCAATATTATAGATTGAGTTTCTTGACAGGACAACTGACTTCTTAAACCAGCAGAGACGCTCCTGGAAGACATAAAGCCAGAGCAGATTTAAAGGGAGAGGAAAACTGGGTGTGGTGGCACACATCTGTAATCCTAGTACTTGAGAGGCTGACACATGAGGATTGGAGGTTCAAGGCCAGCCTCAGCGACTTAGCGAGAACTTATTTCAAAATAAAAAAGTAAAATAAGGCTGGGGGTGTAACTCATAAGTTATACCCTGACCCCCCTGAGTTCAATCCCTTGTACCACAGAAAGAAAGAAAGGGGGGAAGGGGGAAAGAACATATTTTGTCTCTTGTGGGTAGGGCCAGCAAAATTATGACGTTAAAAGGCATATTTGATGGGAGGAATTATTGCATTCAGTTTTTAAAAGAGTCTATCCAACTAAGGTTATCGAGAATGGTAGAATTTGCTATTATAGTTAGGGTTGTCAGGGGAGCATTGAGGGGGTGACATTATATTAGGATGTTGAAAGAATTGAATTATTGAGCTATGCCAATATAAGAGAAAAAGAATATTCTCATCGAAGGACTATTAATAGAAAAAGGCTCTAAAGTAGAAACAAGTCTGGTATATTACAGGAAATTATAGTTTCTTGTGCTGGTTCAGGCAAGAAATAATTGTCTCGTAACCTAAGGAGGTATTTTTGAGGATGGGGAGTTCATTAATAAGGCTTATGCTTTGAAATAAAACTCGTGGGATTTGCTTTTGGATTACATTTGGGGTATGAGAAAGAAGGATCGGTAGTTATAAGGGTTTGTGCCTAAGTCTGAGTAAAGGGTGTCACCATTTAATGGGGTGCCATGGGTTTCCTTGGGGGTGGAGCAGATGTATGTGAAAAACAAAGTTCACTATTAGATATTTGACTTCAGATTCCTATGGATATACAAGTGGAGATGCTAAGTAGGAAACTAGATGGGATCCTGGAATTTAGTAGAAAAGATAAGGGCTAGATATAAAAATTTAGGACTCATATTATTTGATTTTTTAAAAATCCCCAAGATTATAACCAGGAAATGATTGTAAAAGGAGAAAAGAAGAGATTTGGAGACTAAATTCTGGAGTCTCCTAAAATATGGGCACTAGGAGGAACAGAAATGATGTAGGATAGAAGAAATAAGTAGGTAGAAAGGAGACAGAAAGGAGAAGTAAAGTATAACTTTAATATAAGAACCTGGAGCTAATGTGCTTCAACCTTTACTCCTCAAACCAGTTCCCTTTCCCAGGCTTGTCTCTCCCAAATTTCTGGGAAATCTATAATTGCCCTCTGCATTGTTAATAAGACAGATACACTATCTTGAGAAACCTATAATTTTAGTACACTTTCCAGTTAATCAGATAATGAAGACCTTGATCAGCCTGAGGACCCTAATTATGACCAGACCACCAGAAACTGCCTCAGGGACTGCTAGACTGAGACCATCCTTACATACCTCCTCTATTCTACCCCTCACCAAACTCCCCTGTAAGAAAAGAGTCCTGCACTCCCCAAAATGTTGCTTTCCTTCTTGAGATGGCCTGCCTTCTCCCCTGAATGTGTATTTCCTACTTTCCTATATAAACCTCTGTCTACGTCTCTGGTGCCTGCCAAAATTCTTTTCCAAAACCTTAGCCAAGGACCTCACAGATCCTGAGTTCCTGAGTTGAGGAATGGAGCAGTCACCCCGACAGAAGGATCTAGCTAAAAGGCTGACATGGGAAGCAATTGCTGCTGACTGTTGACTATAGTGTCCTGAAAGCAAGTGTTGAAAGTTTTTCAAAAAGAAAAGTCCTCACTGATGACAAATGATACCGTGAAGCCAATTCGATGAGGACTGAGGTCTGGATGTGGGGTATGTGTAAGACTTTGGTGAACAGGGTTGAGTAGGACTGGTGCAGCTAGGAGAGGAAGTGAAGGTAGTATGACTGAAAATTCATTTTTTTCCCCTGAAAATGGAAGCAAGGAAATAGGACAGTTTTTAAATTGATGGGAATGATCCACAGAGAGAGAAAAGATGATGTAAGAAAAGGGAAAGCAAGTGTTTGCAATTTTAAGAGAAATGAGAAAAAATATCCAGCTGGGCCACTGAGACTTTCCCAGGGATAAGTGCTTTTTATCCACTTAATAAGTGGACAAAAATGACATGAAATGTAGACGTTGAGGTTACAGTTGTGTAAACTGGTAGGCTTAATGGTGGAAGATGTGGAATTGTTCTTGGAAATTTTTATATTTTCTAAGTGAAATTAGAAGCAAGATGATCAGCTAAGCATGAGGTAGGTAGTAGTATAGAGTTCTGTGATTTGGGGAGAGGAAAAGGGTAGCATTGTTATTGTGGAATAATTAAATGTAAATTGACTTAAAAAAGTAGTATAATTACCAGATAGCGCTAACAGACCAGTTGAGGTTTGTGGCAATAAACTTAAGTAGACCAGTATAATTTTCCAAGTTTTTCTTCAGGCATACACAGTTAATAGGTACAGGAGTAGAAAAGGTGACTTTTTTTTTTTTTTT